>MU854819.1:0-10067 GCA_033296685.1 Parachaetomium inaequale | reverse complement strand
TGGGTGTAGATATGGCGCGTCGCGTAAGAAAGTGGCCCACTCGCTTGTCCGGCCCGCTCGCTTATCATGTACGTTAAACTAACTTGATAGTATGGAGGGAGGCCCCTTTTGCCTATGCTACTTGGTATGTTTCAAGGTTTGTGCCTTGACTTTTCCAAAAGCCAGGGGTCCGAGGGTGACATGGTGATAGGGGGCAAGGGAATGGTTGGTGCACGGGCTCGTTCTCACACCACCATGTTTTGAAACAAATCTCCTATCTATTCGTACCACCTCGCCTCTTATAGCTCGCTTCACAGGGGGCAGGGGTACCTGCAAAAGCCAGCAGCTCAGGAAGATTTGAAACCCCAAATCCGGGCACGGTTGAACCACGGTTTGTGACGAGTGTACGAGGCTACGAGCCCATGCCTATAGAATGCATTTCCATCGACAAGCACCGAACCAGACTTCTGTCCAGGGAGAATTAGTGCTCGACCTTTGCCGCTTCGGGTCCTGTTAATTCCCCGGCGAATCTCAAAATTACGGAATGTAAAAACAGAATAACTGCACCCCTTAATTAGCTACCACGATGGACGAATCTTCAGTGCTCATCACATGTGCACCCACCTCGAGCCCCTCGCACAGTCAGTCTGCGACAAGCTGCGCCGAACGCCGGCCCGAGACCTCCATCAGTTCGCAACCCCTTGGAACTCAAGTCCCGACACTTTACTGATCCCCGCTTCTCTTCCCCGGATTTCCCACCACATGGCATAAACCGGTACTTTAGGAGCTCCTCTCGCGCCGTGGTCGCTTAAGTCGATCCTTTATGTCGTTGCCTTCGCCAAGGTCTTCGCATAGGTAGGAGCCAGACAACGTTATCATGGCAAGCACCGATACGATAAGTTTCCTATCTTCTACTAGGGCCAACGTCGGCATCTGGGTCTTGATCAGCACATCGGCCGTCTTCCTCTTACTCCGCCTGTGGTTGCGGCATCGCTCCGCGAAGTTGTGGTGGGATGACATGTTGCTGAGCGTCTCATGGGTATGTATTATGAGTGTAACGGCTGGCCGAGTCCAAGACTATCCCATTTGCTAATCATGATGGGTACAGGTGCTCATGCTTGTCGCCGGCGCGCTCATAAGCCGCATCATAACCGTCGGCGTCGAAACAGACAACGACAAGCGGGTGTTCTTCCGCTTCCAAAATGCATCAGTCATCTTGACGACGCTGGCCACGAATTGGGCCAAGATCGCCTTCGCCATCACCCTGATCCGCATCGCTCGACACAAGGCTCAGCTCTGCTTCCTCTGGTTCATCATCGTGACAGCGAACCTCATCCTCATCCCGGGGGCCGTCTCCTCCTTGGTCCCAGCCTGCAGTGACCCGCGGGCGAAATTTCGCCCTGTCGACACCATGTGTTTGGAACTTTCTGTCATTCAATACCTGGGTGGTGCAACCATGGGTGAGTAGACCTGTCTCTTGCAACAACAGTGTCCAGAAACGACGTAACTAACCACCTGTCTGGTGGACGCAGCATACGGCGGTGTCATCGACATCTTGCTGGCCTTGCTTCCCATGTTTATTGTGCGAAACCTAAAGCTCGAGACAAAGGAAAAGATTGGCCTGACGGTAGCCATGGGTCTCGGCGCCTTGACGGGCGCCACGACGGTCCTACGGACGTTCCTGCAACTCGTGCAAGGGGACTACAACTATGGTACGTCCCCCCCTACCTACATGTTATTTACAACCCTTGGTACCAACAAACAGGTAGATTTCATGGTCTACGTGTCCATCTTTAGCTTTCTCGAGCCGTCTGTCACCATAGTCGCCCAGGCCATCCCCATATTCCGCGTGCTTGTCGTACGTGCGGCCAAAAACGGCAGGTTACTCAAGCTCTCGTCCAACAAGCTGTCTTCATCATCCCCGTCGAGCACGCCACCGGCGCAGGCCTCGTGCGATGCGTCCGTTGCCACCAAGTCGCCCTCGCGCTTGGAGTTGGAGACCCGGGTTTGGGACGGCACTCACAAGTTTGGCGACGACCGGCGATTCTATGACTTGAGAATCTTAAGACCTTGAACATCTAGGTACCTCGCTTGTCATATTCAACCACCTTGCGGGAACTGCGGCTCTTCCTTTTCCACAACTTCTGTATTTTTTTCTGTACAATTAAACAACATTATCAAGGCCTAGGAACGTGCACACAGTGATGAAAGTACATAGCGGTCGCCTCCTAGGGGTCATGGACCGCGAGCTGATCCAGGGGCAGGAGCATCGTGTTTGGGTCGCTGAGGGGGTGGTTTGTCGTGCGCCGTGTATGGTCTCCGGGGGGGGCGGGGAGTGTGTTGGGTATTCGTAAAGCTTTGTGGGCACCTTAGGTCTAGTTTAAGGCTTTTAGCTAGGACCGCGGCTACATCTGTGGCAGAAAGACGTCCTGCTTCCATACCCGGTTACAGTCCGAGCAAGCCAGCTCCGTATAGTTAATCATCCGGAACCTGCCGAAGGCCAACCTCGCACTGCAGGCTCACTGAAATGCCAAGCGGCGCAGCCGGTCATCGTGTCGATCGACGTCCTTTCAGACCCCAACATGCACGCACTGCCACCGTCTTCAGCGCAGCACCTGCACCCCCCTGTTTAAGAATGCGTGCTGCCACGTCACTGAATACGCGACAGTCCGACCGACGAATTAAATATGCACTGCTCCCAACCGAGCTTCTCCTGCTTACTGGCTCGGGACCTTTGGTTGTCTATTTATCAGAGCTGGGCCATTCCAACTTGACCAGCACCAGTCTTGGCCTACTTACCAGGTAACCAACGCTCAGGCTCAAGAAATCTACCTCCAGAATGAATCTTTATACGGAGTTGCCTGAGAATCTCAGCGAGGTCGATGTGATCATCGCAGGGGGTAAGGCCAAGCCCGTTCACACTGTTTCATGAACAAACAAGACCAACTTACTTGGCTATGTCAGGTGGAACGGCAGGCTGTATTGTTGCCGCAAGAATCGCCGATGCAGACCCTGACCTCTCCGTCTTGGTCATTGAGGGTGGCAGCAACAATGACTCCCCCACTATCAGGTTCCCGGCACTGTTCCTGTCAAACCTGATGCCCGGCAGCAAGTCCAGCATATTCTACCAGGCAAACCAGGAAAAGCAGCTGGGTGACCGGCAACTCACCGTTCCGTCCGGCGGTGTTCTCGGCGGCGGGTCGTCCATAAACTTGATGATGTACAGCCGCGCTCAGCGATCCGACTTTGACTCGTGGAAGGTGCCTGGATGGTCTGCTGATGAGATGCTGCCGTACCTGAAGAAGGTCCGTTATTGTTCTACCGTCATCTAGACAGCCAGACCTGGTGACTAATACTTGATCAACAATAAGCTCGAGACTTATCACGGACCCGATCCAAACAACACGCACGGCCACGACGGCCCCATCCAGGTGTCGACCGGCACGTACTGCGCGACTCGACTACAGAATGAGTTTATTTCCGCGGTCGAGCACCTCGGCTGGCAGGAGATCCAAGACCTGCAGAACCTCGAATCCTGCAACGGGGCGCAGCGTGCGCTGCGCTACGTCTCCCCCGACGGCGCGCGCCAGGACACAGCCTCGCGGTACCTCCATCCCCGACTCCAGGCGGGCAACCGTCCTAATCTCCACGTCGTGGTCCAGAGTCAGGTGATACGAGTCCTAGTCGACGGCGGCAGGGCCGTGGGAGTCGAGTTCAGGCGCAACCCGCTCTTTCAGCAGGACGCTGTCGATGCGGGGCCGTCCGCGGTTCGCACCGTCAAGGCGAGGAAGATGGTCGTCGTCTCATGCGGGGCCCTCGGGACTCCCGCTGTGCTGGAGAGATCCGGCTTGGGAGATCCTTCCGTCCTCGAGCGGGCGGGCGTCCCGCTGGTCGCTGCCCTGCCTGGGGTTGGCCGTGAATACGAGGACCACCAGCTGACTCTCCATCTTTATCGGTCTAGTTTGGAGCCCGGAGAGACGCTGGATGGCATGGTATTCGGCAGTTTGGATCCCGCAGTTTTGATCCAGAACAACGACAAGATCCTTGGATGGAACGTTATGGATGTCACCTGCAAGCTCCGGCCCAACAAGACCGACGTTGCTGCTCTTGGTGCGGCATTCCAGGAGGCTTGGGACCGGGATTTCGAAAAGGTCCCGGATAGGCCATTGGGAATGATGGCGTGTGTCGCTGCGTAAGCTGAGACCGATTCACAGGGGGTTTCAAAGGAGGTATGGCAACAATCGACTGACTGACCTACCCCCAGATTTCCAGGAGACCCGTCCAGCGTCCCAGCCGGCCAATACTTTGCCATCTCGACCTTCACCCTGTACCCCTATTCCCGGGGGCACATCCACATTACCGGCCCTGACCCGAGCGACCGTCTCGACTTTGAGACGGGCTTCCTGTCGGATCCGCACAACCTCGACATCAAGAAAAACATGTGGCTGTACAAGACCCAGCGCGAACTCGTACGCCGCATGGAAATTTACAGAGGCGAGGTCTCGGGCGGCCACCCTCCGTTTCCCACGGGGTCAAAAGCGGCCTGCGTCGAGCTCGACGCTCCCCTCACCGGCGTGCTATCCAACATTGAGTACTCTGCCGAGGACGATGCCATTCTTGAACAGTGGGTGCGTGCCAATGTCAACACCACCTGGCACTCTCTCGGCACCTGCAAGATGGCGCCGCGCGAGGCGGGCGGTGTGGTGGACGGGCGGCTCAATGTTTACGGTGTGAAAGGGCTCAAGATTGCCGACCTGAGCATCCCGCCGCGGAACGTTGCTGCAAACACTAACAACACGGCCATGGCAATTGGCGAGAAGGCAGCTGATATTATTATCGAGGAGCTGGGACTCGGCAAACAATTGGAAGACTAAAAGTGGAGAGCGAGCTGATGAAAGTTTGAGCGCTTAGGAGTAAAGTTATCGATAGGGAGGCTTTATCGGGTTCTATAGTTTGGGTAACAGCTTCAGTTGCCAATCTTCATTATAAGGCTCGGAGCCAAGTCAATGAAAATGGTCAATGTCTGCGCCAGTTATTTACCCCTGACAAGGAGCCTGGAGTGAGAAAAAACCTGGAATTAGCACTTTGGTTTTATAGAGATACCCAACGTGGTAAGCACACCATATTGTTCCCAGTACGTCCGGTTCCATGTACCGTTTAATCAGCAAAGAGAGATTTAGGAGTTTAGGATGTCTGTTCTAACTTATCATCGGTTGAACAAACATCAACCCCCGAACCGTCAGCAACAAAACGGCACCAGTGCCTTTTAGACCATTGGTGAAATAATGTTTCTAATACTGGTCTTTCCCTATGAACTGGGTCACGGCCATCTCTCGTCAAATTCATCAGCCCGATTAGCTCAGCTGGTTAGAGCGTCGTACTAATACTGGGATACCTGTATGTGGTAATGCGAAGGTCAACAGTTCAATCCTGTTATTGGGCATCTGTTTTGTTTTTGGCTCTTCAGCTCCATCCACATTTGAGTCTTGACTCACGAACTAGGTTCACTCAGCTTGTGCCTCTGTTTCTCTCCCCAGCAGATAACAAGCTGCTTCCCATCCAGCCTCCTACTGTGCTTAGTTGTTAACAACAGCCACACATGGCAGTTCCCGTTGCTCGTTCTTTCGACCCTTATGAAGATGGCTGGCGGGGGCTGGAACCACCCACTCGCACTCTTCCCGGAACCATTGGATCGCCTTCTTGCGCATCATTTTGACAACACTCTTCTCCTCGTTGAGGAAACGGTCCATCCAGTTCTCTGTCAGTAAGACGTCTCTTTAGTGAAAAACGTTGAGGGGTAGTCCCCAAAGAAGGGAGTCGGCAAGCTCACCTATGTCCCGACCCGCCTCCTACCCGCCGGGCGGCCTTTCACTCAAAACGACCGGCTCATACAGAAGGGTGAATCCGATCCAGGAGCAACCCGAGGCGCTACCACATCGACGGTAACATCCCGCCTCGCAAAATCAACCAGCATCTTTTCAATCCAGCGCCGGGCTGTCTGAATCCTTGGGCCACGTTCCGCCTGTCCACGCCGCAACAAGCCGCACCGCTCTCAGCTCCGGAAGCCTTCCCCCTAAAACCCAGCAACTCAACAAACAATACCACAAAGGCAGACTCTGCAGCGCAAACTCCTCCGGAAACTCCAGCACCAACTCCCGGGCGCGGCAAAACCCCACAGACCGTACAAACACCCTCCGCAGAACCGCTCCCTCACATCACAAACAACCCGCACGCCCCTCACCCTCTCGAGCAACCCAAAGACCGCAGGCGACCCATGCACCTGCATCCCCGGCCCCAACGCCACTCGAACCGCGACCGTATCATAAAACACCTCCGCCACCCTCCCATACACAACCCGACACGTCCCCATCAGCGCCAAAACAGCCCCCAAAGTCTTCACCTCCCCGTCCCTCCTCTTCTCATCCAGGTACGCCCACTCCTGACACTTGCCCGCGCAATACGTACACTCCGACACATGTGCCCACGCCTCGGGGCGGATCCCATCCGGCGTGAGTATGCGGGCGCGGCGGACGACGCGGCATGCCGACGTGTCGGCTGCGCTGTTGCGGTCATACATGCTGCCGGAGGAGGACGGGCGCAGGCAGAGGCATGCCGCCGCCGCGCCGCCGCAGGAGGAGCCTGCGGTGATGTGGGGGTGGCGGGGGAGGATTACGGTGCTGCCCGTGGGGATGAGATGCGCGTAGATTTCGAGGCGGATTTCCGGGGGAGGGATAGGAATCCCAGACGGGGGGAGGTAGTTTGAGTGGGGGGTGTCGACGTGGCGTACGGGGTTGGTTGTTGAGGGGCGTTTGGGGACCGCGTGTTCTAGTAGGCCTGGAGGCGCTTCGGCTAGATGTTCGAATAAAGGGAGTCGTTTGAACGGGCGGGCGATGCGGAGACAACCGTCCTTGAGGCAGACGTTCAGCTGGGAGCTACGGTGTCAGGACCGAGGGATCTAGATTGACTCTCTCTCGTTGTTGCCGGATCGGTGGGATTCTTTTTTTTCAGGAAGGGAAAGTTAGCTGGAGCAGGGAGCGGAAGGGGATTTGAATCTCCAGGGAGCGGACTGGGACACAAGCGACCCCGTGGGCAGGCGCAGGCTCTGTTGTTTATTTGGGGCTCAAACCTCTAGTTCACCTATGACGGCGCGTCGGCAAAGGGCAAATCGTCACTCGCATATGGAACGCCTGCGCTTATGTAGGGAAAGGTCATGGCATGTCAGTGCCGCTGACGCCAAGCATGCTGAGCTGAAACAAGTACAGAACATTGGGGCACCCTGACTGATACTTACGGTCTTCCCAGTCTGGAGAATGGTATTTACAAAGAGGTTCTGTCACACAGTTAATTATGTTTACTTCTGAGGCGCTATGGACCTAATTACCATCGTATCAACCCCCCATCCACCGCCTCTTCAACTTCTTTTATGTAGTCTACCTTACGCATCTTCGCTATCGTCCATCCCACTCCACGCTAGACCTTCACATGCCACCCCGCCCCCGTCATATCCGCCTCGCGCATTAGCCTCTTCACCTTTACTGCCCTCGCGGCAGCCATCAACACCATCCCCAGCACCAGCGAGGCGCCTGCAAATGCCTGAGCGCCGTAATAGCTCCCTCCCGAAGCCGTGATGATGGCGCCGGCAATCGGCGGCCCCGCCAGCGTTGCAAAACTGACAATGGTAAAGATCATGCCCATCCTGACACCGGCCTTCCGCATGTCGGTCGTCAGGCTGCTCAGGCCGGCAGGGAACAAACTCTGGATACCGCCCGCCACCATGCCATAAAAGGAACACCACACATACAATCCCGCCGTGGATGTGACGGCCATCCAGCAGAAGACGCAAATCCCGGCAATGGCGCATGTCGGGATAAGCATATTGATCGTCCCAACCCGGTCAGCAAGGTGGTTCGGTATTAACCGACCCGGAATACCGACACCGTTCAGGACCAGCAGCAGGTTCAAGCTGCTGGTGTAATCCATGCCAATGATCTCCCTGCTGAACGAGGCAACGTAGTAAAACGCAAAGTACAGCCCGAGGAAGAACTATCCCGCCATGTCAGTCAAACCCAGCCCCTATTCACACCCCTACGGGAATCACCTAAGGACCAGCTGTAACTCACCGAAAAGCTCCCCGCCGCATAAAGCGTATACTCCCCCTCCCGAAACGCGCTCCATTCCACCAACGGCCCGCTTCGCCTCGCCGGAATCCTCTGCTTCAGCCCAACCAGCGCCACAACAAACGTCGCCACCTGCACATACCCAATAGCCCTCATCGCGGCGGGAAACCCCTGCGTGGGCAACAACTGCCTCACCAGGCTCGGAAACACCAACCCCCCCGTCGCACTCCCACACGCAGCCATCCCAATCGCCAGACTCCTCCTCCTATCAAAATACGTCGACAGCGTCGATATACACGGACAAAACAGACACCCATTCCCCAAACCCATACAGATGCCCTGCGCGAGCACGACCTGCCAGTACTGCGTCGCGGCGGACGCGGCAAAGATGCCGAGGATCTGGAACGCCGCGCCGAGCGCAAAGACATGCCGGAAGTAGCCGGCGTCGGTGAGGCGGCCGGTCAGGGCGCCGACGAAAAACAGCAAAAAGATCTGCAGCGAGCCGATCCACGAGATGTCCGAGGGCGAGCGGCCGAGCGCCGCGGTGTAGTGCGTCTGGAAGAGGCCAAAGGAGTTGACGACGCCCCAGGTGTTCATGACGACGAGGTGGGTGCAGGCGACTGGGGGATGTTAGCATCTAACCCTTGAATGGGGGGTAGGGGAAGAGGGGAACAGACCGGCTATCCAGGCTTGCAAACCCCCGTCAGGAGGCGGCCCTGGGTTCCAGCTGGACTTGGTGCTCACTCTGGTGACGACGCGGGACAAGGTCCGAGAGATGACACCGTTGCCGCCGTCCTCTTCGCGTGTCTGTTGCCTTGAGACCGGCGGCTGATCCCCACCCGCGGCCTCCTCATCGCTGGTATCACCCAACACCCGCCCATTATCCTCCCCGCTCCGTTTCTCGGGATCCACTCCCGCCGCCGACAACGACAACGAGTCCGTGTCCCGGCCGGGCTGCGAGGGCCCCTTCTCCGCGTCGCCGGGTGACAGTGGCTCGGGGTTCCCCATGTTGCTGTTACCCGGTTTCTGCTGTGCCTCCGGAGGGTAAACAATGCCCTGAATGGTGAGTCACCAGCCCACGACAGGAATGGTAACTTGGTCTGGTGCAAATCTTGTGGTGGTGAATCTTGTTCTCAATGTCGTCGTCAGCTGTCTCAGACGCTCTGTACCCCAATCGAGGCAGATAACCAATGCGTTTTATGTAAAACCAAAGGTGGTGTTGTAAACATGAACGAGATCAGTAATCCCATACAGAAACCAGATATGCAGGGCAAGTTTTGTAATCCGTATAAATGATTCACCGCCAAATAGGGAAGACGGGGCCAAGACGTTTGCTGAACAAATTCGCGTCTCGGCATTCGGGGAATGCGGAGGTTGGGCCGAGGACTGCTACTGAACTCAGCAACCGAACCAAGATTGTACAGTCATTGATGGACCGAAAAGATGCAGAAAACTTTGAAGAGAAGGTGACTGCCATTGTGGACCCGGCCCAAGGACAGGGTTCGGGGAATAGTGTCGTTGAGTCAACCCCCGGATCCGCTTCCCGTGCCCGCCATTCTCTCCCTAGCCGACGCTCCTGCGTCGCCGGCCTGCAGATTTGGGTTGGCTTCCATCCGCCCCAGTGCCGGCCATTGTTCGGCTGCAGCCAAGTGGGCGAGCATGTCAATTTCACGCCCTTGGAGAATTCCGCTGATATCATGTGACAGTGACAAACGATAAGCAGGCAAAGCCGAAACGGAACGATCCGGCACTCTTATTCCCGCCAGAATAGTCCACACTCGCGCGGTTGGCTCCGGCCAGTGCTCCGGCCGCTTTAAGCAGGCTGGGTGAGCCGCGGGCGGGCGGCAAGGCATTCCGTCCAATCAACTCGAGCCCGACAAGGCAACAAATTTCACGAAAAATAAAATAAATAACTGGAAAGAAAAAAGAAAAAAAAAAAAAGGGCCGAAAAAACCCAAAAAAAAAAAAAAA
>MU854818.1:0-10074 GCA_033296685.1 Parachaetomium inaequale | reverse complement strand
AAGCTAGGGTAATCTTAGCCCTTCAAGCTCTTCAAAATGACACGAAACTAAGCCTACGAGCTACGGCCAAGCTCTACAACATACCAGTTTCGACCCTCGGCTACCGACATACCGGCCGAGCTATACGATACGATCTTCTAGCCAACTTATAGAAGGTTACCGATCTGGAAGAGGAGACGATAGTCCAGTACGTGATTGAGCTAGATATACAATCTTTTCCACCAAGACTATATAGTATAGAAGATATAGCTAACTAACTACTCCGTATATACGACGTGCCCTCTATCGGCAAGCTCTAGGTATATAACTTCGTCAAACGTTAGCTAGAGCTCTAGATATATTGGATACGAAGATATAACTACTAGAGGGCTAAGTACAAGGATCTAAAGGTTATTAGCAAATAGTTTATACTTATATAGAACGTTAAAGCTAAGTATAGTATTATAGATAATAATATCTATAACTTCGACGAGACTAGGTTTATAATAGGTATAATCTTCGCGGGTATAGTAGTTATAACCTCAGATAGCTATAGCAAGGTAAAGCTAGCCTAGCCTAGCAACTACAAATAGGCAACGGTTATCTAGGGAGTTAATATCCTCGGCTAGGCTATCCCTCTATTTATTATCTTAGCTATATAGTACTACCTCGCCAACTAGTATATCGAGTACGACCTCCTAGCCGACTAGCGTATTACAACTACTGACAATAGCTAGACTACCAATGCTATAGGTCTCGATTGGATCAAGCACTTTGACTTCTATATAGCACCTCGTACGAAGGGCAAATACCGGTTATTGATCCTCGACGGCCACGAGAGCTACCACTCGACTGAATTCGAGCTCTACTGCCAGGAGCATCAGATCATCACACTCTATATACCTCCGTACTCTTCCCACCTCCTCCAGCCATTTAATATTAGCTGCTTTAGGCCACTAAAGCAGGTGTACAGTCGCCAGATCGAGGACCTGATACAGATATATATCAACTATATAAGCAAGCTTAAGTTCCTCTATAGCTTCCGCGAAGCCTTCTTTACTTCGATAACAGAGAGGAATATCCAGGGTAGCTTCGCAGGTACTAGCCTTGTACTATACGATCCAGAGAGGGTGCTCTCCAAGCTAGATATAAGGCTTCGTACACCAACACCCCTGAACTTATAGGCCGGCATACTACAACCTTAGATCTTCCAGATACTATACAACCCTCGAGAAGCAACCTCGTAGTCAACGCTTATCAAGACTCGTATTGCCAACCATCAAAACAGCTCTCCGACTTCGATATTAGCTGCTGTAGACCAGCTTACCAAGGGTATAATAGCTGTAATGCACCAGGTAGCCCTACTTCAGTCAGAGGTCTCTTCGCTCTATAAGGCCAACGAGGCACTTAGTAAGCGCCGGAGAGCTAAAAGAACATATATATAGCTTGGAGGATCACTTACAGTGCAAGATACAAAGGATCAAATAGACCAGAAGGCTGTAGTTAGGGAGGTAGCGCAAGAAAAGGAGCAGGATAGTAGTGGTACAGGGGGGGGTCGTACAAGGGTTCGGTGCTGTAGTGTATACGGCAAGCCTGGCTATAATGCGCGTACGTACCAGGAGGCTGCAGAAGCATCTGATTTAGCTATTTCTAATATAATTGTAGTTAGTTGATAGTCTTGTTATATTGCAATTAAGGATGGTTGTTATAGAGTGATAGAGAGTGTCTCGCTCGCTTATATGTCTCGCTCGCTTATAAGATACGTTATAGATATCGTTAACTACAATACTATACTTGGCTATAGTATTCTATATAAACGTAAACCACTCGCTAATAACCTTCGGATCCTCGTACTTAGCCCTCTAGTAGTCGTATCTTCGTGTCTAACGTATCTAGAGCTCTAGCTAGCGTTTAATGAAGTTATATATCCAGAGCTTACCGACAGGGGGCGCGTCGTATATATATAGAAGTTAGTTAGCTATATCTTCTATACTACACAATCTCAACGGAAAAGCTCGCTCGGATAGCTCAATTATATACTGAACAAGAGCCTCCTCTTTGGAATCTATAAGCCTACGCGATTTAGGCATAGTATCGCGTCGTACAAGCGTGCCGTCATGTCGTCGTATAAGTGTCGTAGGGCTGACGTTGTAGATCTTAGCTGTAGCCCGAAGACTGAGAGTCTGGTCATTCTTCAGAGCTTGGAGTACCAGAATGATCCTGGCTTCGTTGGAAGGTAAGACTATGGTTCGTTGTAGAGGAATTTGTAGTTGTGGTTAGAGGATGCGCGACGCGGTGGGGAGTGTTTCACTCGCTTATATGTTTCACTCGCTTATAATGTACGTTATACCCAGGCACCTATCCATGCTTGAAGCGCCGATGGGCTCGACGGCACTACATACAACTGCAGTGGCCCGGGCACATGTCTGGGCGTGGAAAAGAGACATCTACATACAAAGAGCCAGGTACGCCGATCCATGTTGAAAACTCCCCCCACCCCCACAAACCGCCCCCCCCTCCCCCTTCTCTCGGGGAATTTACACAGTCCTAAAGTTCGACCCTTGATGAATATCCTGCGGCACGCTGGGCAAGCTGTGCCTTGCGCTCCGCGGCCGTCACATACCGTGTTCCCGAAGGAAGGACAGAGGCCAAGCTGGAGAGCGGAACGACCTGGACAGCAACAGAAACCGCATTGGACGAATCCGATGAGGTAGGCAAACCCTGCCAGCGCACCATAATTGTACCCTCGTGGAGCCCACCGGTGCTAATCCAGTTATAGACACCGGGATCTTGGAGCGATACGACGAACGTGTACGTCCCGTTGGCATTGGCGACGGCCTGCTTGTTGTTGAGACTGACCTGGTTATTTCCGGGGTCGACGGACACCGTCCAAGGGTTTGTCACGGGGAATACGAAGTAGCTAGATGCCCCAGGTGCGACAGTTGCGACGAGGGCCTGGTCAGCGCTGAGGTTGAAATGTCCGAAGGAACTCGCCTGCGAGGTCAATGTACCCAGGGTGCTGGATTGGCTTGGGGTGGACAGCGTGTTGACCGCATTGAGATAGGTTTTAAGCCCCAGTGTACCCGCGCCGTACGTCGCGATGGATTCCTGCAGGTTCCACCACGCGGCGGAAGCGATAGCGGCATTGCTGATGGGGTCCTGGCCGGAGACGTCGTCCACGACCTCGACGGTGATGTTGTCGGGTTTCTGGGATACCCAGTCGCCTAGGTTGTTGCGAATCAAGAGTTGTTTGGCGTCCGAAGTTGATTGGATGTGGTTTGTCTGGCCGTCGGCGGACGAGCTGTTGATCGTGATGGTATACGAGCCATCAGTCGCGACGGCTAGATCGCTGCCCCCCAGGTATGACACAGTGGTCTGAGAGTTTGGGTCACTGATGAGGGAGAAGGTGACGTCTGCGGGTCCTGGAGTGTGACGGAAGCCCTTGACCACGTAACTGAGGCTGCTGTCGATGGGGATGGTGCGGTAAATGCAGTCTGGGCCATCGTCAGCCAATCAGTTAATGAATTAATCAATAAGGGCTCAAGTGACCTACCTGGGTTGTCATAACTGTATCGCCCGCCAGGAACGTCCAGACCGAACCAACTTCGGGGTCCTGCGTCCACCCAGTAGACCTTGGGATGGTACACATCAGTGTTGACGGCCTTTTGAATGGCGCTGAAGGCTAGTTCGTCAATGGCGGCATCAAGGGTCGACGAGGCTTCGTCGCTGATGTCCGATCCATGAGCGAGCTGGTAGGCTGCCTTGGCCTCGGCCTTGAGAACCGGAAAGCCATAAGCATTGTTGATCTTGATTGCAAGGGCATCGAGATAGGCCTGATCGGACGTGGCCAGGGGATTGCCTACATTGCCTGCACCCTCGGCAGCGGCAATGAATGCGGCGGTCGTACCAATAATCGAGAATGCCTTCATGTTGCAGGCAAGAAGAGATGGTAAAGGACAATGGGAACTGACAAGTGGCTGACGACAAACTCTATAACCCAAGTCCGACCTAACTTTATATACCTGAGATATACAGTAAAGTGATACCTTCTAGTCTTGATATTGCGCGATGCGATTGCAACGTCCCATCAACAGCACGTGAAGGTAGAATAACGGACCTGCGAATGTTTAAGCGGTGAGAGCTAACTTGGAAGCGGCGTTAACGCCGATGATGCAATTTTTTTCCTTGTTTTCACAATCCTCTACTCCACCACTTAGTCCGCTGTAGCCGGTATATGGAGGTCCGTGTCTCAAGCTAAGAGCCTGATTTCTGGAGGCTGGTCCAGTCTGGGCTGGTCCAGTACGGTGAGTTCTGAGGTTGCAGGAGGCTGCGGGAGGCCAAGATGTACCGTGTCCGAGCTCCCTCTCAGGCTGGTCCAGTCCGGGACTGGTGGTCCATACCGTCAGTCAGACTGAGGTTTGAACTGAGCAGTCCCAGGCTGGACTAGCCTGAAAATGGTCCTACTATTTACCATCTCTGGGCAATTCAGCAACAGACATCCACACCAGTACATCGCGAGAGAAGGGGGGTGGGCAGTCTGACTCTAGGGCGTGTAAAAGCCTCTTAATAGTGGGCCAAAATGCTCCTGTATGCGGCGAAAGAGGTAAAAAGCGGGCAAAAAACGTGACATTTGGCCGTACTGGACCAGCCCAGACTGGACCAGCCCAGACTGGACCAGCCTCCAGAAATCAGGCTCTAAGAAATATCCGTAAGAGACGGCCTCTTCGGACTGTTAGGATCGGGCCCACGGGACTGTAGCCCCACTTCCCCCCCACATATAACTCCAATCCTCGCATCGCTCTCCTTCAATTCAATCGCGCATTCCATCAACCACGCAGTTCAATTGCGATGGCAACAGCTGGATCGCCCAAAAATGCAATAAAATCGGATTGATCAAGTTCATGTGCATTTCGGCAACACGTGACTACATTGCCCCTGAATTCTGCGCCTCTGGTGCCTCTGGCGCCCCTGCCTCTGCTTGCAGTGCCTCGGCTTGCGCGCCCTCTGCCCCTGCCCCTGGGTGCAGCAGGCTGGCTGCGCACCCCACTCGTGAAGACCGTCGATGAGTTGGCGGGAGGGTTCGAGAGCGGGGTCACGGTCGGCTCGATCGTCATCGTCATCGTCATCGTCGTCGTCGTGCCCGGGTACTCGCAGTAGATCCATCGCTACTGGCTGTAAGCAACTGAATGAAAGATTGGAAGAGAGTGCTTACTAGGCGAAATGCGCGATTCAAATGCGCAATTGAAGGATGCAATGGGAGGCGACTGCGTGATTTAGCTGTTGCTACTGTACTTTCCACTCCCAGGTTCGCTTTTACTCGAGAGTCGTATCAGCTGGAAATGGCCACTACCGCGGTGTCTACTCGAGACCCCGCACGCCGCTTGTATGGCGTGAAGCACAGCGTGGGCACCATGGGGATCCTTCTCCGTGGAGACCACAGTGAATGCGAGGTCCTACTCATCCACCGGAGGCTCAAGACGCCCGAAATTCAGAGTAACGGCCCCCCGGGTAAGTCGTGCTGTTGTGTTCACACCCACCACCCACCCAGCAAAATACACTGCACACTGCAGCTAGGCCGTTTACGCTAACCTCGCCCCCACAGACAGCTGGTGGTTCCCTGGCGGCGGCGCAGACGCGGACGAGACCCCGGAGGAGGCTATCGTGCGCGAGTTTTCTGAGGAGGTTGGCCTGGACGTGAAGATCGTGCCCATTGGCGACGAGCCCGTATAGGGCCAGACCGACGACTACCTGGACAAGCCGTGGTGCTGCTTTCTCTACGTCGTCGAGCAGCTCAACCCTGAGCAACAGCCCCAGGTTAGCTGATGGTCCCCTCGTTTTTATCTTGAGCAGAACTGCAGCCTAATGTTCTCTACCTTACTAGGTGATGGAGAAACATAAACACGTCGCCTTGGAGTGGATCAGGTGGGATAAGATGTGGGACATGATCAAGGCAGGCATGGCTGCTTGCGAGAGTGAGACTGGCTCGTCGTCCAAGGATTCGGCGGAGGAGATGCGTTTCTTCCCCACGATGCATAACATGGTCAAGAAGTATCCGAATCGCTCCAACATTGCTTGTTTGAAGAGGCACCTGTAATGGGCACGCGTGGCGCATCTCGCTTCTCTAGAGATTTGGGCAAGTTGGATAGATTGGAAATTTTTCTGACCGTATGAACCGAGGCTGAATCACTCCAACTTTACAGTATTTCCCAGGATATAACCAACGTTAACTAGCTACGTTTGCTACCCTTGATCTCCTCTTTGTCACCCGTTTGTTGACGACAAAAACGGCTAGTGCATTTTGTGCTGCAACATTTCATCTGCAGCCAGTTTTGCGGCTCACTGGTCACTCTACATTGTGGGCTGCCGCGCACTGTGTGACTCACAATCAGTTCCGAAACTGGCCTGGCTGACAATCTTTGAATACTGGCAATCTGGACACTGATTTCGGTCTCTACTGTACTGTCGCGTTCGAAATCGGCTTCCGGTCTTCTCGGCATGTGTCTTCTTCTGCGCACAGACCCTCTTGTCTTGGCGCTGACAGGGACATCGGGTGACCTGCAAGGTACGAAGGCACGAATGAGTCAAAAAGCTCCCCTTGTCATAACCAAACAGAGCTCCGTGAGACGGCAATCGAGCGCTTGCTGATGCCAGCGGGGTGCTTTACAAGCAAGATCGTCAAGCCTCTCGAGATTCGCGAGCACCAGGAGACCAAATCTGCCTCGAAGTCTGCACCTACGTTGTCTATAAGGTCTTAATCTTCTAGACGGTGCCTAAGAACAGCTCTTCTACATCTTTGCGTCCCAGAGCAAGATCGTGATTGTCGGGGAGGTGACTATAGGAGGGAAGGGATCTATGGTCAACCATAGCACACTGGTGTCAAACAGCGCTCTACTGTGGATATTTTCCTCGTCTCGCTCTCCCGTCCCTGTTGTCTGGCTCGCTCCGCTGATGTTGGCTGAGCTATAGCTGCCTCGAGGCCCAGTCGCCATTGCCCCTGCTCTATTAGGAATATTACACTGGAACCTCTTTAGACGGCTCAGATCCTCCTTGCTCGGCGGTGAGTTCTCGCTCCGTGCATTGAAGCGCGGCGTCAGTGGATCCCATGGACAGCCACGCTGGCTAAACCCGAGTTGCTTGAGAATTAATGTGGATAGGGTGATGTTACCGTTAGCCGAAGACCAAGACATCCAACCCCAGTCACGACCCTCCGGATCCCACGTGTCGTAGTTTGTCAACTTCCACGTGTCATTAGCAAGCAATTTCTCGCACTGCGGGAGACCAATAGTAGCGCCGTCCGCCTATGGTGCACTGGTTGGGGTCGGCTCCGGCGTCGAGGAGGAGGCGTACGATGCGGGGATGGCCGGGCTGGAAGGTATGGAAAAAAGGGAGGTCGGGGATGCCCATGGTAGGGTTGATGGGGTAGAGCACCTCGTAGTTGATATTACGCCCAATACTGGTAATCCTGGGATTTTGGGGCGTTCACGTCGGCGCCATAGGCGAGGAGCAGTCGGACGATTTCGGGCTCGCCGGCGAGGATGGCGGTCTGGTGCGGATCGCCGGCAAACGCGACATTGTTGCAGGCCCGGCTTAGGACCCAACTGCATCTGGCGTGGGAATGAAGGTTTAAGACATGGTTGGGAGTCGCGCCATAGCTGGGCTCCGTTCCAGGGTGCCGACGGTGCCAAAGGTGCAAGCCCAGCAGAGCGCGAGGTAGTCAAAGTCGGCAACGTCGCGTTGGTTCAGCAAATCTATGGCGGCACTGGCCAGCACGTGGCAGGTGAGGGCCAGATGGAAGAGGTCGGCCTGGTACAGACGCTCGCAGACCAGCAGCATCAGCTCGGCAGGCAGACTGCCCGTGAGCATGCAGAGGTCCGCGGGCGCATAGCCGGCGTCGGCCCGAGGGTTCCTGCTGGCCCAGCCATGGGCTGACTATTCGCAGAATCGGTTGGGGAGCGGGATGCAGCCGGTGTCGTGGAATCCATCCCGCTGCTCTGGCGTTGCCGGATACGCGCAAGGTGGCGATGGTCACACGGCCCGGCCTGATATCAACCGACCATATCGGAGCTACGGTGCGGAAGAGGAGCGAGGCTTGCTCAAGGCCCAGGGCGGTGAGGCAGTCCTTGTACTGCGGGGTTTCGAGGAGCGCATCGAGCGCTTCGGGGGAGTGTGCGCCTGATGAGGAGAAGATCCAGATGTTTCAGCAAAATGTTCACTACAAAGTGCCTGGGCTAGGTCCATAAGGCCCAGCGCGGAATTCTCTTATCAACCACGTTATTGATCCTGGTGATTTTTCTAGTACCTTTCTGTATCATATATGTACTTTAGCTGGCCTGGGACAGTCAGTCTTATGTCCATAGCGGTCCATAATCAACTGTGTCTTGAGCGAGGCCTCACGAAGAAACCACCCCTGCTGTTGTAGAAATGCTCTCAAGGCGTCACACTTCTCCGACGCGGTGGTCCGGCTCGCCGTCTTCAAAGAGACCTCAACGATATACTCCGTCCCTGGGCCAGTGGCGTTCGTAATAGGCCAAACCTCGATGTACAATTTCGTACCATTCCAAATACCGATAGACCGTTTGGCTAGAATAGGGCCAAAGATGCGGGCTGATGCGAGGGCCGTCGTGCCCCATCCGTTGGAGACCCAGTCGTCAAACTTGTCGGGTGCTTGATTGATAAGCATATCGCGAGAATCGCGTGTGTCCGGGAGATCAATGCCAGAGTATCCCGCGTCTGAGGCTGTCCTCTTCCGACTGATGGACAGGGTCTGCTTCTCATAGGTCAACTCAACCTGCGCCTCGTAGTCGGTCTCCTCGGCAGCAAATCCCTCTTTGTTCGCCGTGGCAAGCGCTGCATCGATATCACCGTTGGCTATGGAGTAGCGTTTCTTGTATGTGAGCTCAAAGTTGTTCTCGTCTTCGGTCTTGCGAATACGAGGGGACCAGCCGTTGTCGTAAATTTCCTTGTTGGACTTATCGAGGAACTGAACATTCATCTTGATCACTGTGGTTGGTATGGCGAAGGTTGAGAGGACCGTAGCTGTGAGTTTGTAGTCCGAGGGGTTGAGGACGTTATCGGGATCCATACGAAGCTTCACCTCATAGTCAGGCGTCATGTTGCGGTTGGCCATTGCTGAAGAGAGAAGCGTGAGGGCGATAATAAGGGCGAGTTAAGACACAGCAGGAAGCGAGAATGACAATCCTGAGCATGGCTAAAGATAAGGTCCAAAGGAATCTCAAAGTGCTGTCCGACGAAGGATAAGGCTATCATAACGTTAATGATGATAGAAAAGTGATGATGGAATGATGAAAGATTTGAGACGCTATAATAGCCCATCCATTATGTGACCGCTCCGTCATAGAGCCATGAAATGTCACTGAACAAGAGATCGGGGAAGCCGCCTGAACAAAGGAGAGAACCTCCGAGCTATCGGTTGGATGTGGAGCATGCGCATTTGATGTTGTCGTTGGCGCCAGAAAAGGTACGTACCTAAGTGAAGACGACCGAGGAGACGGGAGCATCGTAACGATCGGAAAGACCTGCAGCAAGCAGGCAGCCACGAGCGAGACCCCCGCGGGGCCACGGCACCAGGGAGCACTTTTGAAAGAGATACCAACCAACCACAATACATCTGAGTTGATGAGCTCTGGATAAAAGATCCTCGAGCTTCACATCCAAAAATGGCCCGCCACAATGGCGCGTTTATAATAGGCCATGGCGTTGTGCGGATCTAGAACCAGACATACCTAGACGAACCAAGCAACGAGGATAGTTGTTGTCAACTCAAATCATCAACAGCTTGAGATTCGGAGAGAATCTCCGTGATAGCTCGGATTTGGAAGAACCTCCATGGTAGCCCGCTTCGATAAGAATCTCCATGATAACGTTAGTTAAACGTAAGATAACGTTATAATGATCGAAGCGAAGCTTCAATGACAACGAGCTCTGGAATATCCTATAACGTGCATTATCAGCGAGCGGGCCACTTTTAACCGCGACGTGTCTCTTCCATACCAAATACTAATTCTCTCAACAACCTATTATATTATTATTCCTACACCGCTATGCCCGAGGGCTTGCCGGACCTTCTACAACTAA
>MU854817.1:0-10097 GCA_033296685.1 Parachaetomium inaequale | reverse complement strand
GCCTTCCGGCCCCCGTCGCCGGCGCCGTTTGTAGTCGTTACGGAGGCGGCGACGGCCCGGGAACGCGAACGGGTTCCTGGCCGGCAAAACATCGGGCAAACCTGGGAGTCGGGGTTGCTGAGTCATTATTTGCTCCGTGCACCAGCATTCATTTTGCTTCAGGAGCCGCCCACGTGGGCGACAACGGCATACTACCCCAGCAGCTGTTGGGTGTACTTCGTATTCAAGTTGTCGGTTATGCCGAAGACGGCCCTTTGATGTTTCACAAGACACCCCGTATCCACTCAACCGGGGGTTTCCAGCGGCGTCCATGTCGTTTTCGGGAAGGGATTTAACCGCGCTAGTCAAACAACGGGTTGAGGGCGAAAATCTGGCAACCCAGGTCCCATGTTCGACGGAATACGAAATAGGCTACGGCTACCGCCGCAACCTGGGTAGCTACGGAGAACGTCCTGGTAGGCAGTGCCCAGCCTATACCGAAATAGGGTATCTCGTACGGCGACATATAAATCATGAGATGGGGTTCTTAGCCCTCAAGACTAGGTACTCTCGCTCGCCAGGTCCAGTACACTTGGTTCCGCCACTCTTTCTCACGTCTCAGCACAATGCTTCCCCGATCGATCCTCGCCGTCTTCACCCTGGCAGCGGGAGCTGCCGCAAGCTTTTGCCGCAACCCGACCGTCCGCAAGGAGTGGCGCGAGCTTACCACGACCGAAAAGGCCGAGTACATCCGCGCCGCCGTGTGCCTGCGCAAGCTGCCCAAGGCGAGGTACCCCGGCATCGACGCCGTAACCACGCGCATGGACGACCTGGTCTACACGCACAACACCCTAAACACAGACATCCACTTCGTGGCCAACTTCCTCCCCTGGCACCGCTGGTTTGTGCAGCTGCACGAGTACATGCTGCGCAGCGAATGCGGCTTTACCGGCGCCCAGCCGTACTGGGACTGGACCATTGACGGCGACGCCAGGGACATGCCCAACTCGCCTGTCTTTGACCCCGTCACTGGCTTCGGCGGCGACGGAAAGCGCACCGGCCGCAGCGAGAGGGGCTTCCAGCGTTGCGTGGTTGACGGTCCCTTTGCCAATACGAACCTGACGCTCGGTAACGGATGGCCCGACGTGAACCTCGATGGCAACAGCCTGCACTGCTTTACGCGCGAGTTCAACGGGGGCCTGGGCTTGGATGAAAACGGCGACGACATCATTGGCGATATGCAGGTCGGGGCCTACAACTCCACGACCATGGCCAGGGTCTACGCCTTCGGCACATTCTCGGGCATGGCTGATATACTCGAGGGATTGCCGCACGCACAGAGTTTGTCTTACTTTCCAGGTTGCCCAGAACTGTACTGATAATCGTCACACCTCCAGTCCATAGCATCATCTTTGGCGACATGGGCCCCGCCACCTCGCCCAACGAGCCTCTCTTTTTCCTGCACCACGCCAACGTTGACCGTGTCTGGGCCAAGGTACGCCTCCTCTTCTCTTTGCTCTTTGCTCATTTTCCATCGCAGGGTGCAGTTATGTTAACCCCTACTACAGTGGCAAGGCCGAAACGCCACCCGCTTGGCCGACTACACCGGCTTCCAAGACCAAAATAGGACCATTTCGGCCTCGATGAACAACACCATGCCCATCCTTGAGCTTGGCAAGACCAAGCCTATCGTCAAGAACTACATGGACACCCAGGCTGGCCCTTTGTGCTATACCTACTCGTCCATGTGAACCCCGCCGGCCTATCCCCAGTTGAGCTAGCTGGCCGCGAGGCTTGTGTTAAAGCCGCCAGGGAGTGTCCTTCCGTCTATGCCCAGTGGGGTATGGGGATTGTCTTGCATGTTTCCGTGGATGGACTGACAGTTGGAGGGGAGTAGAATTTGGAGGAAGACAAAATGTATGAGGGAAGAAGTTGCCAATTGAGTGGCGGAAAAGGAGAAATGCTGTAAAAATCAATTCATGGTTCCGCTGGAGTGCTTAGAGTGTAAATAAAAAAAACCAAACTAGCACACCCCAAGTTTCTCTTATTAGGGAGACCTGCTTAGCAAAAGAAAGCAGGAGGCAGGAGGCGGGCTAACATGGCAGGGCCCAGTACCTGAGACCTGCGCAACCTACTGGCTCTACAGCTGATAATTATCTCTACACATCGGAACCTTATGGCTCGTGTGTACTCTCTGTACACTCCATGCCACGCAGTTTCATGGTCAATTTTACACACCCTGCGGCACACGACATGTACTCTTAACTGGAACTACATGTCTGTTGATGATGTAATAGTAACATCAGAGCTAGGCCTAGCTTCTCAAGGAGTGACTGAGAATGGAAGGTAACATGCAGACACACAAGCCCGACTCTGCCAACCCTAACGAGAACACGCCCGATCACCATCCATCATCCTCATCCGAAGCTCCAGAACCTGCAGCAGAGGTCCCACAGAGGTCCCTCGGCCTTGGTGGAGAGCGGCTGCCCCTCAGATGAAGAACCAAGATAGGTAGGTACCTAACCGCACCGGCCGTGGCCGGTGTTGCAGTCGCTCGCGGTGCCGTAATCGCAGCAGTCGCCGCTGGGCGAGCACTCGTAGATGTGCTTGAGGTGGCGCTTGGCCGTGATGACGTACTTGCCCGACAGCATGCAGGCGCCGCAGTAGGTGCCCTGGCTGAGGCCCTTGATGCACTTGCAGCCCGTCTTGGAGCAGGCGCGCTTCGAGAGCGGGGTGGCGGCGAGCGCGTCGTCGACGTCACGGGCTTCCATGGGGACGGCAACCTCCTGTGGGATGGGGGCGTCGGGGGCGGGGCTGGCTAGGCCGAGCGTGGCCGTGAGGAGGGCAAGAGCGAGGGCGAAGCGCATTTTGATGGTTGGGGTTGGGTTGGAAGTTTGGGGTGGTTGTTGTCTTGTCTTGTCCGACTGGTGAAGTAGATGGTGCGGCCGAGATCAAACTGCTCGAGACAGGGCTTGGGTTACCCCTTTATATAGACTTTGGGGAGGAACTTGACCGTTGACGATTCAGGACTTCAACACTTCCCAACCGTTTGTATCCCTCGGAACTGTTGCCATCTTTAGCGGCCATGTTGCAATCTAGAGACCCCCCACTCCTTTATTCACTCATAACTCGCCCGCTTCGCCCTTTGAGGAGAGCTCACCGAGCCCGGAGTGTGTCGGCAGTTGGCCAAGTCTCTGCGCCAACACCGTGCGGAATGCATCGTCTCGCAAGAAGCCCTCGTAGTGGTCAATGAACGAGACATCTTCAGCAGACTCGCCTGGCCGGGTAAAGATCGTAGTATCCTATGACTAAAGATACAGCCGGTCTCCCTTGAGTCGTTGAGACAAGTGCGTCCCAACCACCAGGCTCAGGCCGCCGGTTGCCGTAGCCATTGGCCGAACTGTCCCACGACGCTGAGCCGCATATTAATTGGTATGCAATCCTCCCACCCGCCCAGCTCCTTGGGTGGTGGTGGTCAAGCAACGTCTGGAATTGCTGACAGTCGTCGGTCCAAATGTCCCTCCGGTGCTGGACGGGGCATGGCGTGTTGGTATGACAGTTAATTGCGCGGTCAGACGATATTTTGTGTTGTTTCGCCTGGAACCTTGCATGCTCCAGTGGCTACAGCCTCCATGCCTCCTCGATGCCTCACCGTTACATTCATCCTAGCCTCGGCTACAACCTGCGCGCGGGGGAAACAGTTCCAACGGGTCTGGACTCCGTAAGGCAGAGGTTAACATACGACTTGGATGGTATCTAGAAGTCGTGTGACAGCTTGACTAGGGAGGTGCCATCATGACGCCATATCGCCAGACGATCCCCCTGTTGGCGAGGGCCTTGCAAAACCAGAGTGGCAGAGCCTCATTTCCCCTCACTCGTATGCACTGGAATAAGCAATTTCCCGGACACGGAATGGTTTATTTACCTGCTAGCCCGACAAACCGGGAGTTCGGAGACTTTGATGTGACCGACAGCAACCCCTATTAGCCGGACCAAGGACGTAGCCAGACCAGGTTACATGCAGCACCTCTCAGCGAGGGTGGAGGGCCAGACTCTGCACCAAGCGAAGGTGAAACCAAGCTTCTGCCTAGCCTTCGGAGCCGAGGCAGACGTTCCTCTGACCACAACCCCCTAACTATACCAAATAGCATTGGCGCAGCATCCCCCATCCCCAACATCCACTCTCGCCACAGCCCTTGCGGTCGTATACTCGACCAACCCATCCCCCCTCTCCCTGCGCCCCTCCATTTTCCACATGAGCACATACCCGTCTGGATAATCCGTCATGGCGGCATATTCATCCCCCCAAAATGCAGGACTGACCGCGTTCGCCTTCCCCCCTTTCGTCGTAGTCGGCACGCGAAACATCCTCTTCACGATCCCGCCGTCGTCCCCCAGCAGGAAAACAGACACAAATCCCGTCGTGTCCTCCCCCTTCCCCCGTGCCGTCGCCCACAGGTAGCGGGGACCGCTGCCCGAGGACAGCATCACCTCAGCAGACCAGTACTCGGCCGTGTCGGCGTCGATGGGGATGAGCATGTGCCGCACCCTCTCCCTCAGGACCGCGCCCGTGGAGGGGTCCAGCACGTACTCGGCCACGCTGTTGTCCGCCTCCATGACGGCGTAGAGGTGCGCGCCGTTCGGGTGCACGGCCAGGTGCCGCGGGTGCATGCCGGCGGCGGTCATGGGCCAGCGGGAGGATTCGGTGGCGCGGCCGGTTGCGGGGTCGATGGTGTGCGTCCAGAGGAGGTCGCCGTTGAGGTCGGCTGAGTAGAGGAGCTGGCGGGTGGTGTTGTTTACAGGGGCGGTGGGTGGGGAGAGGGCTAGGCCGTATATGCCGGAGGTGTTGATGTAGGACCAGGTATCGAGGACGCCGGTTAGGGCGCCGGTGCTGGAGGTCGACATGGACATGCCGCAGGCGTTGGGGCCCGGCCACGAGGCGGAGAAGACGTGGTAAGGTTCGGTTGGCATGGCCGTGATGAAAGCGCTGGTGGTGTTGAAGCAGGCGCCCGTGGCCGTGATATTCCTGGTGAGTTCAATGGTTGTGGCATTGAGAACGCTGTAGCTCGCAATGCGGGTCTCGTTGAGTGAGGAGCCGTAGATGTTCTTCTTGGCGTGCTAATCAAGAGTCAATACCCTAGGAGCATGGGATAGGAAGGAGGCCGCAGAGGCTTCACGTCAAAAGTAATCCAGGCGTGGGATGCATCAGCCGTGTGATTCTTTATAATCTTGAAATCGTTGGTCTCGTCGTTGAACTCGAGACCGTAAATGGACGCGGGCGGAAGTAGATTGCCCACAAACAGGTTGTGGATAGCACCGTGTGCGAGCGGAGCCCAAGCACCAAGGTGCATGAGAAGTGGTGTACAGGCTCTCATGTTGGTGGTTTTTGGCAGCTTTTGCCCGGACTGACTTGTAAACAGTGCTCCAATGCTGCAATGCACATCTTGAACGCCAAGCAGGCACTTATAGCCTCAGAACGCGGCGGCAAAGCCCCCTTTCAACCAATGTTTCGGCCCAGATCAGCAGTCAAGTGCCGGTCGATGGCGGGAAGTGACGCTACAGATACATTCGTGTAACATTACACACGCTGTCGGAGGCATTGGAGTCGTTCATCGCGTTTTCTCTTGGTTGTACTTAGGCTAAACGATAATCCAGGAAGTAGGATGTTGATTGAGCCCCTGAATCAGGGGGCTGTGCTGTTTGCCTTACACAGGCTTGTAATTCCGCCCGTCTTATCACTAATCACCCCAGGACGAATAGCTCAGGGGTAGAGCAACCGGCTGCAGTCCGGTAGGTCACGCGTTCAAATCGCGTTTCGTCCTTGACTTTTTCTACGATCATGAAGAATAACATACTTTTCTTTTTTCTCTACAGCTGTTTCGTCCATCTCGGGTGTCTTGGTGCGAAATGATGGGTGTTGGGTGGCTTCCGCCAATGGAGTGAACACCGAGATATCCAAGGCCGAGTGGGTATCGTGATTGTCTAGCTCTAATCAACAGTCTGGCCCCTTGTCTAGCTATTTCCAACAGTCTTATTCGTGATTCTACGGTTCCGTCTGGCGTGAAACTGATTCCTCAGGGCTTTCCTCGCCCGCGGCCTCGGCCGCCTCATGCTTATACAGCCTGATGTTGATGAACATGGCAAACACGCCAACGTCGTATGCCAACCTCAACGCGCCGGCCACCACAAAGGCAATCCAGAACCGGTTACCGCCCGCCAAGAGACCCGTTATACTCGGCCCAGTTGTCGAGGCCAGTGTCCGCAGCATGCCAGTGATGCCCATGACCGCAGTGCGCTCCTCAGGTCTCACCACAGCCGCAATGAGTGCCGTGCGGGGTGCCTGGTCCATGTTGTTGAGTCCCACTCGCAGGAGCAGCAGCGCAAAGGTGAGGGGCACAGTCTGCGCCAGGGGAAACACCAGGACGGCTGCTGAAGAGGGGATGTGGGTGAAGACCATGGTGTTGACCAGCCCGAGGTAGCGCGCCAGGGGGCCGGCGAAGATGTTTGACAGCGCCGAGAGGAAATAGCTGGCCGACACAATGTCGCCGAGCGCCGACTTGGGGAGGTGGAACTTCTGGTCCATGTAGTAGGTCGTCAGGGACATGTTGGCCATGCCGTCGGCGAGCGAGTCGACCATGAGCAGGAACCAGAGGACGGCCATGATGGACAGCGTCTCGCGCGAGATCTGGGAAACCCAGCTCGTCCGTGTCTTGGGCTCTTTTCCGTGGTCCGGTGCTGGCGCATCCGCCTGTCCCCCGTTCAGCAGCCGCTCAGTCTCCCCTTCGCCCTGCTTCGCCCCCGTCATCCCCTTCAGCTCGCACCTCTCTGACAACATGGCCGCACACCCCACATTCACCAGCCCCATGACCGCATACAGCCAAAAGCAGCCGTGATACGCATGCACCAACGTCCACCCTTCCCGGCCCCTCAACCCCTCAATAATCCGCCCCGACATCTCGGTTCCAACCGAACTCCCCAAGCTCGCCAGCGTAACATACCACACCAAGACATCCGCCCTCGTCACCGGCGTCGTCAGCTCCGAAACCATCGACTCCTCAATCGCTCTGAACGGCCCAAAGTCGCCTCCCGTGGCACTAATCACCCCAACAACAGCCGCAACCAGCAGCACCCAAAAGTCCTCGCACAGCGCAAACACGGTTCCGGACGCAATCATCAGCACCGACCCCGCAAGCAGCGTCCTCCGCCTCCCGACCCGGTCAGCGACCAGAGTCAGCAGCAGCGAGAGCACGACGTCACCGGCCAGGGTGAGGCTCATGAACAGGCCGATGCGCGAGTCGGAGAAGCCGAGCTCGGCGAAGAAGAGGGCCAGGATGAGCGAGCTGGCGCCGTAGGCGAACATGCGACAGGACCGGGCGAGGATGATCAGGACGGCGTCGCGGCCTGCCGCCGAGACGGAGGGCAGGCCGGATTCGCGGAGGGCGGTGCGCCCTAGTTGGTGGAGGGAGGGCATCGTCGGGTGATTTGATGATGGGTTGAAGGTGGGATAGGGGGTTGAAGGGGAGGATGAGAGAAGGATTTGTTGTATTTATGGAACCTAGAATGACTCACGGCCGCGTTAGTCCCCGTGAGCACATGCAGTGACACAGCCTTCAGGCTCCCTCTCCCGTACAGCCCGAACAGCAAGAAAAAACCTCGGCCCTTCCGGAGCTATCGGAGCCGGTTTCGGCGCCCCGGGGGACCCACTGCCTCGTCGGGCAAAGGTCCAGCATCGGATGATCCGAGGCGGTCCGGCTCGACTCGTATCTGCGATATCTCCGTGTAAGCGGAACATGGAGCGAAGACAACCAGGTAAAATTGGTGTCTGACTTGCAAC
Organism: Parachaetomium inaequale; assembly: GCA_033296685.1. Taxonomy (NCBI): domain Eukaryota; kingdom Fungi; phylum Ascomycota; class Sordariomycetes; order Sordariales; family Chaetomiaceae; genus Parachaetomium; species Parachaetomium inaequale. The sequence continues at coordinate 2,284 of MU854817.1, read as the reverse complement.
ATGGAAATCTCCTCGTTTTGTCCTTTGACTACACATTGATCTTCATCTCCTCAGCTAAATTAGTAACTGCGTGACTACCTAAAAGGGCCCGAAAATTGTGCCTCTCATATTGTGTTCCAGAGCTCCAGAGCCCAAGAAAACTTGCCAATCACCGGAAATAATCTGTAGTTCAGCACTTCGTTAAGAGATTCCGCATGTAACGGCTAGGCTCTGTCACACCGCCTCATGCACATGAAACAAGCAAACATAATATATACTAGGCTACTAGCAAGGTATTCACTATGTACTGCTTATTTGGTGGCGTTTTGCCTTGTATATCCACGCCCCAAATGACGACCAACTCTTGCCTGTCCGATTTTCAACCCACTCCCAAGAAAGGTCTCAGTGATTGTTGAGGCAACATCATGAGATGGTCTCTATGCTCTCCTGAAGGAGTGACCCGCCAACCTAAGTGAACTGGGAGAAAAAGTCCCACGTGTTCTTGGGCGCAAACGGGGTCGACGACCCCTGGTCCACCTGGGAAGGGTTGTGGTCGCCGTTGTGGATGACCCAGGTGACCGGGTAGCCGGCCTTGCAGTTCTTATACTCGGTCTTGACGGACTGCCCGCCGTTGGGGCTCGGCTCGGAGACGGGCGTGCAGCCGTTGTTTTTGACGAAGCGGTCGCGCAGCTGCCGGCCCATGCTCACGTTGAGCACCGAGTCGGACGTGCCGTGCTGGGCGTAGTAGGCGACGGGCTCGTTGCCGCCGTCGCAGCCGCTGAGCTGGGCGCCCGACAGCACGGCGACGGCCCGCATCATCTTGGGCCGCGAGCAGGCCAGGTTGAAGGACATGCCGCCACCATAGCTGAAGCCGGTGGCGAAGCGCAGGTTGGTGTCGACGCAGAGGTCGGCCTCGATCGTCTTGGCCATCTGGTCGAAGAAGGCCGTGTCCTCGCCGCCGTTGTTGGCCCAGCCGGAGTCGAGCCCGTTGGGCACGACGAAGATGGCGCTGTTGTTGGCCAGGGGGGGCAGCCCGTAGTAGGGCACCACGCCGCCGCGGTTGGGATCCTCGCCCTGTACGATCTTGGTCGCACTGCCGCCCCGCTGGTGCCAGAGGAAGACCAACCGGTAAGGGCGGTTCTGGTCGTAGTTGTCGGGGAGCTTCATGATGTACTGCCGCTGCTTGCCGTTGACTTGCATGGTGTACTGCTGGCTCTTGATGGACGGCGTCTTGCCGCAGCCTGCTGACGAGGCGGCCATGACGGCGCCCAGCCATGTCAGGATGAGCAGGGCCGCAGCCACCACGGAGTTCGGTCGTCGTTGCATTGTTGGATGCTCGTCTCAGCGGAGAGTTTGGTAAACAAGATGTGACTGGCAATGCACCAAGGCGAAGGCTGTAAGTCAGCCCCGTTGCCGTGATGCTGGGAAAACATCTAAGCTTTTGTACTCATCATGCCACGTATACACGCTCTTCAGAAACAGCTTCCTCTAACGGGTCGGATGCCCGAAGTGACATTGATCCACCCGGGGTTGTAGCTCATCCAGGACAGGAAGAGATGCGCACGAATCGGGTTTTAAGCCCGAAGAGTTCGGCGCAGATCATCAATCAATACAACACCACTCTGGGTTACTTCTGCCAAAACAAAAGGAGAGGCGCACGAATCGGTTAAAGTACAATGGGCGCCAAGAGTTGTAAAATCTTGGAGAGTTGGACCCCATGTCGTTGAACATGGCTGTTGAACATGTGATCATAACTGTTTGTCGACGAAGCGGCGTGGTGAGGTTGAGGCTCAGGATAACTGCCGAATACACGGTCCAAGCAAACGGAACCTATCTCTCCGGATTCAGCTTGCACCCAGCCCTTGGTTCTTGGAAGTTGGGGTTCAACAACATGCGCCCGAATCAGGGTCTTCTCTCAACTGCCGTTAAGCTTCACATCTGCGACCCTGGCCTTGCTGATATTACCATTTTTCCCGTTTAACGTCCGGGGGAGTTTCCGTGGCGGACTCCCCGTATGCCTTCGGCATGTCGGGAGGTGCTGAGCTATGTCTAAAACCGGTAACGTATCTTATAAGCGAGCGGGACATATAAGCGAGCGGGACACTCTCCACCACTCTATAATAACCATCCTCAATTGCAATACAACAGACTATCAACTAACTATAATTACATCAGAAATAGCTGAATCAGATGCTTCTGCAACCTCCTGACAAGTGCGGGCATTATAGCCAGGCTTGCCGTATACACTATAGCACCGAACCCTTGTACGACCCCCCCCTGTACCACTACTATCCTGCTCCTTTTC
>MU854816.1:0-10137 GCA_033296685.1 Parachaetomium inaequale | reverse complement strand
GGGTGGCTTGTGGTGGCTGTGGTGGCTGGTAGGGTCTTGGCGGTGGGCTTGGCAGTGAGCTTAGCAGCTGAAAATTCTGCTCTGGGCAGTACCCTGGTGGCCCCGTAATCTCCACACCTACTGCGGCCGCGCAGCTAGCCGCGCGCGGCTGCAACTAGTGTGGTTAGATAGGGTTTTTCAAGGGCTTTCGAATGGCGTCGGTTTCGTCAGTTTTGGCCCAGTTTTTGTGGACCTGGCAGCAAAGCTTAAAAGGTAAAAAAAAATCGACCCTTTTTTCTTTTATATTTATCACTCTATACTACTATATAAAGCTACTATAATAGATAACTTATACCCAATAGTATAAGTATTATAAGAAGTTTTAATCTTGATATTTATAAATTCGGTTATATATAGAGTATAAGCTTACTTAGTCAGATAAATAGATTCTCTATAAATCCTAAAGGGACTCGAAGATAGAAGACATTCCTAGTCACTTCTTATCGCTCGGGCTAACTATAGAATCCAGGCAGGGTAAGCAACTAAATCGAAAAGTGATCTCACAAGCCTATAAATATACTAAATATTTCTAGAAATTCCTGATTAGATGAAGTAAATAGAACCTCTTCTATAAAAAGCAAACTCTATAGCAATATACCTAATAGTATCTAGTTTCTCTAGTCAAACTAATTAATTAGTAGATTCTAGAACTGCTTGATAAGGAAGTTTATCTATACTAATGCTATTAGTGCCTAAGAGCCTACTATTAAGACACCTATACTATTATATAAAATAGTAAGCCCTCTTTCCCTCTTATATTATCATCAATGATAACCCTCTGATTCGAACGAGAAGGTTCTTATCTAGGACAGTATATAGCAACTAATAAATAATGCTATAGAAGAAGAAGCACTAGCCTAGGCTAGTAGGGAGAAAAGCAGCTAGCTTATATAGACTATATAGTTTTTTATAGTATAGTATAACTCATCAAGCCTAGGAAAAATATTATATTGAGGAAGAAACACTCTACTATAGAGTAAGAAGAAGAGGGAGAAGAAGAGACAGAGAGGTGCCTATAGACTTTTTTGGGGGGGGTGGGAGGGGTAGGGGATTCACTGAGAACTTTCAAACGGTTCCTTTCCCCTCAGCCAATTGCACTGCCAGATTCGGAGAGCCCACTGCGTGGTCAAACGTTTCCTGCCTGTACCCTCCTCCTCAGTGGTCAACCATTCCTCTACAACGGAAGCACGCGCCAGCTGCGCGCTCAGTAGTCGGTTCCTGCGGCAGTCCCCATCGCGAACCATGGTTCCGAAGATCGCCCCTGCGGTGGGCATGCGGCTCTGCGGGTGCGGCACCAGACGCCCCTCCCCAGGGACAGGAGGCGGATCAGGTGACAAGCAGTGGCGTAAGGTGCCGGTAGTGGCCGCCACAGTGGCTCACAGCGGTGCCGTCTCGCTACACCGTCACATACATCAAGAAGCTTAATTTACACAAATCAATACCTTTACCGAAGACCTGGTTATTACAGGGCGTTGCCTGCAACTCTCATGTATGTAACTAGGGTTAGGGTTGTAAGCAGGGGCTCCGTCTGCTGGCATCCGACCCCTCGCGCAACCAAACAGACGAGAGTGTACTCAACATTGCAGTTCTCGTCGCACTGGCTGTCTTTGACGCTATGGTACCCAAGATACCATTTTTAGTGTCGCTTATGTCGCGGGGGAGCATGCAAGCAGGGCAGAACTGGTGATGGTAATGCCTGGAGGAACTACGGAGTAAAGTTCCGTAAGGGAGGAACTACGGAGTAAAGTTCCGTAAGGTTCCTTTTCCGACCAAAACCATGTGCCTGATCAAAAGCTCTGGCCATCTCTCTGTGCCTCCCTCTTTCGGGCTCGCGGATCCTTCCCCTTTTCTGTTCGCCACCCGGTGTTTTGCTTTATATTTGACTGTATTTTCTTACCGTGTGTGTCGCTGTCGCGGTGACGTGAAGTGCAGCAAAAGGCGCCGTCTTGCCTCCTGGCCTCTTACACGTGTACAGGAGTGCAGATCCGTGCAGTGGGTTGGCCTTGGCCGGCAGAGGTGCGTGGGCGGTCCATCAGCCGATTCGCCCAATGTCCCACGGGTCAAGATGGCCATCGGGAGCTGCGCTATACTTCAATTATGACGATGTGGCTGCATGGTAGCAGGAGGGGCAACGAAGATCCCGAAACACCTTCGCCAGAGCTCGGAGAACGGGAGGCACATCCCGAAACTCTTCGGAGCTGCCGGAGACGTCATCCTGCCTCATACATTGAGCTTAGGCGGATTCGAGCCGTGATATACTCCAATCATGATTCTGTGGCTTGCATACTGGCGAGAGGGGTGATAGAGATCTCGAAGATCCTCTGGCGGAGCCCCTCCGAGAAAACCGGAGGCACATTCCGAAACTGATCGAGGCTGGCAGAGGCGCTGCCTTGCCTCCTCCATGGAGTCTCGGAGCTGCTCTCGGCAGTGGGAGGTATATTACAATCCGATCTCGGAAATCCCCGTGTCACCAGACCGACCCCTCCTCCTCTTCGACGCCGGCTTCGGTAGCCTGGGCAGATTCCGTCATCTCGTCCCATTCCCGAAACCACCTCTCGTATCTGTGGTCTCGTTCGAAGCGGCCCCTGGTCTAATGCTGTCCCCGCTTTGGCAGGCAAACGCTCGGTGGACACCAGATGAGCAAGGCGCTTGCCGGCAAGAGGCCCTCCCGCGCGAACAAAGCGACATGAACAACCGACAGGACCTCTGAACCAGCGTCTGATTCGCATCGTCAGAGACGCTGTGTTAAGACGGGAGGTCCGCGCTATTCGTCCGAGTTGGTGCTTGTAATAGTTCATCACTTCCGCCTCCTCCAGCCGGCCCTGGTCCCTGTAGAGAAGGCCCAAGTTGTTGACCGTGCCTAGAGTCGACGTATGATCCCGCCCGAGCGCCTTCTCTCTGCCTTGTACCGCCCGCTGGAACATCGCTTCCGCCTCCTCCAGCCGGCCCCAGTCCCTGTAAGAAGGCCCAAGTTGTTGACCGTGCCTAGAGTCGACGTATAATCCCGCCCGAGTGCCTTCTCTCTGCTTTACACCGCCCGCTAGAACATCGCTTCCGCCTCCTCCAGCCGGCCCCGGTCCCTGTAAAGAAGGCCCAAGTTATTGACCGTGCCCAGAGTCGGTGATCCCGCCCGAGCGCCTTCTTTCTGCCTTACACCGCCCGCTGGAATATCGCTTCCGCTTCCTCCAGCCGGCCCCGGTCCCTATAAGAAGGCCCAAGTTATTGACCGTGCCTAGAGTCGACGTATGATCCCGCCCGAGCGCCTTCTCTCTGCTTTACACCGCCCGCTAGAACATCGCTTCCGCCTCCTCCAGCCGGCCCCAGTCCCTGTAAAGAAGGCCCAAGTTGTTGACCGTACCCAGAGTCGACATGTGATCCTGCCCGAGCGCCTTCTCTCTACCTTGCACCGCCCGCTAGAACATCGCTTCCGCCTCCTCTAGCCGGCCCTGGTCCCTGTAAAGAAGGCCCAAGTTGTTGACCGTGCCCAGAGTCGACGTATGATCCCGCCCGAGCGCCTTCTCTGTGCCTTGCAGCGCCCGCCGGTATATCGCTTAGGTATAAGAGGAGAGTAACTATCTTTCTATAGTCTCAATGTTTCTCTTGGTTTATATAAACCCTATGGTTTTCTCTTCAAATTGGTATCTAAAACCAAAGACCTCGCCCCCTCGCGCCCCCCCCCCCACCAACCCCAACTACGCCGCACACAATCCCCCGCCCCTACCCAAAATGATGCCCTTTAACAATAAATTCTTTCAACTCGGTGCTCTCCTTGCCTACACAGGCTCAGCAGTGGCTATGTATGCACTCTCGACTATCTGTCACCTTAATATACCTATTCCAAAGTACTAATAGCTAGACAGTACCTCTCTTGGCTGCTGGAGCGATAACCACAATCGAGCACTTCAAGGACGTTCGACATCGTCCAACAGTATGACTACCGAGATGTGCGCATCATTCTGCTCTGAATTTGCTATATTTGGCACAGAATTTGGTACGTAATAAAGATTTAGTTAACGTTATGCTTATGAATAAATTAACGTTATAGGAGATAAAAAATGCTGATTGAGATAATTGATATTAGGGAGCCAGTGTTTCTGTGGAAATGTATTGTGGTCAGGTGCTCAGTTTGAGGATCCTCGAGTGGGATGTACTTCGCCTTGCCAGGGAAATGGCGGTGAAACTTGTGGTGGCACGTGGGCTCTGAGTATTTACACCCATTGAGGTGCTTTGTTTCCATTTCGGGAATGTAAGGAGTATTGGATTCAACATCTGTATGCTCTCTGATTTGCAGAGTGTCACGGCCCACTTGAGCTTCATCTCGTTATCCCAAGGTCCGTGATTTGGTAGCTCTTCATGTCGCGGGGTGTGGTCTGGCCCAGCCAGACCACCCATAACGTGCATTAACGTGCATTATAAGCGAGTGCACCATATAAGCGAGTGCACCACTTTTTACACGACGCGCTACCCCCCCACAACATCGACTTTTTCTGTCAAACCCCCTGCTTGTGAGCACCCCCCACATATAGGCACCCAATCCATGCATTGCGACCCAACCAACCCAACCACTTCAAACACCTACAACTTCATCAATCTGCATCTTCTGGAGCTCCCACTTAGTATATGATATCGTCTATTGCCAAGATGACTAAATATACTAAAGAACAGCTTTTCCAAGTACTTTTACAGATACAAAAAGGCCGCCCGCTCTCTATAGTCGCAAAGGAATAGGCTATACTACGGTCTACCTTACAACACTGCCGAGATAGACGTCAACTACGTACAGTCGCCTTCGGGAGCCTACAGAGGCTTTCCAAGGCTCAGGAGGACTATTTAACTAAATAGGTCCTTAACCAAGTCGACATTGGCTTGCCCCTAGCCCACTCGCAAATCAAGGAGCTTGTATAACAGATACTCACTTTCTAGAGCGACCTAACAATACTTGGAAAACGTTAGTTGACCTAGTTCCTAAATAAGAACCTAGTCTTAAAGACCTAGAGGGCTCGAGTAATAGAATATATACGAGTCAATAGTGCTATGACTAAGGTTATTCGTAGATGGTTTCTAAACCTAGCTACCCCTGATATTAAGGCAATCAAGCTAGCTAACTAATGGAATATAGATAAAGCTAGTATTATAGAAGGTATAGAGGTCAATAGCTTAGTTATTAGGAGCCGAGATAAGAGGGCTATATTATAGAAAGCCCCTAGCATATATGCCTAGACATCTTTTATTGAATATATCTCAGCCACCGGCAGGCACCTCTACTCACTAGTTATTTTCAAGGGCAAGAGCATTCAATAGCAGTAGTTTCCATTGGACCTAAAGCCTTTCGATAGCTAGAAGTTCATTTCTATAGAAAATAGCTAGACTAATAACACTATAGGTATAGAATAATTGGAATAGATCTTTATCCCCTAGACCTAGCTAGATAACCCCTCTGACTTCCATTTGTTAATACTTAATAGCTATAGTAGTTATACTAGTAATAACTTTATATAAAGATTTATCTAGTAAGCAAAAACTTTTTGCATTCTTGTATCTCGCTCGTAACTTAGTCAAAATGGACAAAACTAGTACCATTGGAAAGAGCTCAAAAAGCTCTATCTAGTGATACTAGTTTTACCTGCGCGGTAGCCCTTGCGTAGTCGCGCAGGGTGCCCCGAATTGAGGATGCGAGCAGGGACTACAGCGTTGAAAATCTCTCACGCATGCACGTGCCACCGCACAGACCACCCACCAGCCTCAAACCAACCACCCCACTAGCCACCAGCTATGAAGCCGATCGACTACCCCCATCCAACCTACCCTATACCCCCCCAGGCAACCTACTCTATACCCTTCCAGGCAACCTACCCTATACCTCTGAGTAGCCCACTCTACACTAATGGCACTGGCAAACAGGGGCTCCAGTGCCCTAAAGGGTACCTCAAAGCCCTCGATCAATAACATCATTAAACGACTAGTCGAACTAGCTCGCCCGGAAAAAATAGAAGAAGCTAAGGGCCTTGCCAAAGACCTACAACAGGCTCTATAGAGCCTATACAAGCCAGACGACCTCCCACTAGCCAACTTTTGAAAAGTTATTACAGAGAGGGTTAGAGCAGCTATTATAGTGTTACGAATATAGCTATATACGGTGACCCGAGGCAGGCGTGCAGGGCACAACCTGAGCTAATCGCTTAGCTAGCTAGTCAAGGGGTGATTATAGGGATCGAACTGCGATCATAGTAAGCGTTAGCTAGTCAGAGTGATCGTATTACGATCACTGTAAGCATACTAGCCGGATCGTAAGAATCGATCTACGATTACTGCGATCAAAGTATATAGCTAGTAGTATATAGTTATAGGGCTAGAGAGCTCCGAGAGTCCTCTAGTAAGCAATATATCATAGTGTTTGTAGTAACCTTTGTATTCTACACTCATTATAAGGAATATCTTATTGTAAACCCTTTAGCTTTACCGAACCTATTGGACTGAACTAGTCTTAATACCTCTACTAAACTCTTTTAGAGTCAGGTCTAACTAGGTTTGTCATACGTTGCTTACTCCCTTTATTTCTATTACGGCTTAGGACAGAGGTATCTCTAGCTACAATAGCTCCAAATACTCTAACTCCAGCTATTGCGGCCTAGATCAATACAGCGCTTCTGACTACGGTATAGGTCTAGTAGCTCTTGGACTAGGCTAATACCTAGATTATATAGCTTGAACTCGAATACTTAGTTAGTAAGGCTAAGCTCGATATACCTAATAAGTATAGAGGTAATAAGGAGAGCCTTATTAGATTCCTTGTCTAGATATAGGCTTATCTCCTGTACTATCTTAAAAAGTTCGCCGATAAAAGTCGTAAGGTTGCCTTCGCGGCCTTATACCTCGAGGGAAAGGTACTTCGATAGTTCGAATCTATACTCAAGGACTTCCTTAAGAATGTCTATAACGACCGAGAGGACTTTACCTAGTGGGTTTTCCAGAACTACGAGAATTTCGAGAAGGAACTCGAAAAAGTGTTTAGAGATACCAACGAGAAGCTATATATATAGGAGAGGCTTATACGCCTGAGGTAGACCAAGTCTATAGTATCCTATATAACGATCTTCCGGTAGGATGTACTTAGGGCTGAGATCAACGACAAGGGCCTTATATAGCTGTTCTATAATAGCCTTAAGGAAGAGGTTAAGGACGAGCTCTATAAGGACGATTGTCCTAATACCCTTAACAATTATATTGCTATAGCAATCTATATCGACGATTACTAGTATTAGTATAAACAGTAGTATAAGAGTAGGAGTAGACCTCTGTAATAGGGACGGTCTACCTATAACGATAAGAAGAGGTGCCTGTACTATAGTACGGCGTATAGTATATACTTAGGCGCTATAGATATAGACGCTAACTAATATATTAGGCTGGTTAAGAAGGATAAGGTCGATGTTATTTACTTTAACTATAGTAAGAAAAGATACTTCAAATAGGACTATAGGAGCCCGAAGAAGAATAGCTAGAAGCTGGTCCTAGGATATACCGAGATAGCTGCTATTACTAAAGGCACTTGTATAGTCGAGATCTCTACTATAAGTAGGGAATACGATTCGGAGGACGTTAAAGAGAGCATCGATCAGGAGATTATATACTAGGACTAGGATAGTCTATCTAACGGCAAAAGTATATCTTCTGATATAAAGAGCGTCTCTAATATAAGCTTATAGGAGGCGTATAAGCTCGAGGAGTTAATATAGTATAAGGTCTCGGAAGTCACCTAACTTAGTATTGCTAAGGTAGTACTTAACTAGAACCTCTAGGTGAACAACGAGTATATATGCTATAGGACTAAGCAAATAGTCGAGAGCGATAGCGATAGTATAGATATAGGCGAAGAAGATCAACTAGAATCAATAGTACTAGCAGCCCGCCTCTAGTAGTAGATCTAAGAGCTCAAGGAGTAGAACAATCAACTTCAAACTGAAATCTTCAAACTAGTTACTAAAGGATAGACGGTCGAAGGAAGACTTAGCGAAGCGATCTAGCAAGTAAACATACTCTACAAGGAAATCTTCTAGGTCAATAACGTATCCGATCGAAGGAATATCGGATAGAATAGACCTTACGACTAGAGCGCTAAAGACTACTACTCTATCGAGGTCCGGAACTCTAAATAGGAATACTATAACTAGGCTAGGCGATAGTACCTTAAGAACGCTGAACCCTAGAGCTAGGAGGAGATCTAGAAGACTAGAGCCTATATCAGCCTCGGGAAGAACAATAGCGATATAAAGGAACTCGACTATAAGGGGAGGTTTCAGTAGGCCGACGAATCAGAGGCAAGATGACTGTACCCTAAGAGGGCGGACTACAAGCAGGTACTATAGTTCTAGTACGTTATATACGCCTATAAGTACCACTTCAAGGAGAAGTATAACTATAACCACTAGCCTATCTACAAGACTATACCCAATGGACTACCTAGACCGATTAGGTAGATATTCGATTAGAAACAGGGGATATCCGACCTACTCTAGTACTTCGAGTACCTAGAGGACAGCAAGGTCTATATATAATTACGATAAGTATAGCCATCCCTATATATATATTTACAGGACAATAACATTAGCTACTACAATAGCACGAATTACATCTAGCATCTTCAAGCTAAGAGCAAGGAGCACTAGCGTAAGAAGATAGAAACGAGGGAACACTACTCGTAGGACTTAGTATCCTAGAAGAGGAAAGGATATAACTCGGACCCAATCCTAGACGAAGATAAGGAACAGTTGGTATAGAGTAGCAAGCAATAGCTATAAGAGTTCAGCACTATTATAGAAGTAAAGAGAGTCGCTCCGAGCCAGGTCTACGAAAACTGGGCCAAAACCGACGAAACCAACACCATTCGAAAGCCCTCGAAAAACCCTATCTAACCACACTAATTGCAGCCGCGCGCGGCCAGTTGCGCGGCCGCAGTAGGTGTGGGAACTACGGGGGCACCGAGGCACCGACCTGAGCAGAATTTTCAGCTGCCAAGCCCACTGCCAAGCCCACTGCCAAGCCCCACTAGCCACCCCAGCCACTAGGAACCACCCCCTGAAAATCACCCCGGCAACGACCCTGAACAACAACCCCCTATAATGGAGGAAACGGCAGGTGGTGCGGGACCCCCCCCCACCTATACCCAGCCGCCCCAGCGCCTGCCCAGGGCACCCACGGCACCCAGACAGGGCACACGGCTCGACACAGCGGCGTTTAGAGGCCTCCTCGATGGCTTAGTAGCCCTAGTGCCCACTGGGCAACAGGGTACGGCCCGGGGCCTTGCGAAGGAAATACAGGGCCTGTTTGCAGCCCTGGAGAAGAGAAACCAGTCAGTGGGAGGCTCGGAGGTGCTCACTGTAACCTACCTGCAGAAGGTAGTTACAGAGGCCGTTCGAGCCGCCGTGGGCCCTAACCAGGGCCCAGCCCAGGGCCGGTCGTGGGCCACAGTGGCCGCGGGAACCCCTGGCGGCCCTAGACCGACCCAGCCGAACCATTCAACGAAGACCATCCCCCAGAGGATTAACCGAGAGACCCTGATCCGGGGAGCCGACTTGCTAGCTGAACTAGCTAAGCGAACCCCCGTCGAAATCATCCAAGCAATCAACCAAGCCTCGGCTAAGAAGGGAGCTATTGCAGCCCGGAAGCTACCAAGCGGGGATGTAGTGGTTACTTTTAGCGACCCGGCCACTAAGGTGTGGCACACTCAGAACAACCAGTGGATTCAACAGGCCTTTGGGGAGCAGGCCAAAGAGGCCTGTAGGACCTATGCGGTCCTAGTGAAAGGTCTAAGGAAGGCCGATTTACAGGGGACTACAGAGGAAGCCTTTAGCACCGATATAGGCCTTCGGTCAGTCGACAAGGTCAAATTTCAGCTCCCAACTAACCCAGGGTTTACTAGGGCCACTGTACTAGTTACCTTGGAGAGCTAAGAAGAAGCCCGGAGGGCCTGTGATCAGGGGGTCATTTGGAGGGCCCAGATCCTAGACTGCGAGCCCTACTGGGCCCCGTTGGAACTAAAGCAGTGCTTCAAGTGTTGGAAATGGGGCTATATACAGAAGCACTGCCAGAAGGAGGCCC
>MU854815.1:0-10244 GCA_033296685.1 Parachaetomium inaequale | reverse complement strand
CTACTTTGCTATAGGTTACGAGGAAGGGTATATCCAACTAGCTACTTCTTCGAAACGCTTTACATTATAAGCCTAGTATTCGGGGTATATACGAATCCATTTAGCGACCTAGGCGTATATACCCTTCTAGTAGTAATACTAGGTAACCCACTAGTAGGTAGCTTCCTTGCCTCGATGTCCAACCTCCTAATAGCAGGCGTTGAAGATACGCTAGCGATCTCGATCGAGATTAACGACTTAGCGGCTTTCCCCTGTCTTAGTACAAAGGAACAGGTACCTATAGTTATAGAAGTACTTAAGTACTTCCTTCTTAAACTAGTAACGGTACTAAGGTTCGATGTATATAGGTTCCCAAAGTATTGTAAGGTATCTAGTAATAGCTTTCGAGTAGTCTAAGTAACCTTCCTTGAATGGTATATCGAGCCTTTAAGGCTACTCTATAACGGTAATAGTATAGATTTATATATCTACCTAATTATTAAGGTCTTCCTCGATAGCCTTCTCCCTCTAATCAGACGGGCCTAGGGGTTTCCTTGAGAGTATATCGGCAATAGAGTTCTTTAAACTAGGAATATACTTAACATCGAAGTCGAAAAGTCGAATCTATACGATCTACTATATAATAAGAGCGCCTAGAACGTCGCTCGTAGCGCCCTTTAGCTAGTAGACTAGGACTAGCGTATCTATTTTAATAGTAAAGTATATCCCGAACAGATAGCGATGGAATCTTCTAAGTATATAGACTAACCCCCTAAGCTCGCGCTTAGTAGCGTTATACCTCTTCTCCGCTAGAAACTAGATTCTACTCTCGAACCGGTATAGATATCGCTTCCCGTCGGGACTAACTTGCTTAATAATACTACCCTAACCTTTAAGGCTAGTATTAACTATAAGAAAGACTATTCTATAGCGTAGGTCGCTAAACATAAGTATTACGAGCACTAGTACTTGTATAATTATATTGCGAAGCTTGTCTATAGTAGCTTGCTCTACCTCTCCCTATATCTAATCGATATCCTTCTTTATCAGGCTATATAAAGGTACTACAATAATAGAGAACCCTTTAATCTAGATTCGGTAATAACCGACTATCCCTATAAAGGTCCAGACGTAAGAGACGTTGTCGTAGGTTATCTACTTATAGATTTTCGTAACCTTCTATAGGTAAGGGAGACGACCCTCCTCTATATAGAGGTAGCTAGCAAGCACGGGCCAAGACTCGGCCGAAGTTTTGCCGGTCCAAAACCCGTTCGCGTTCCCGGAGTGGGGCCGCCTCCGTTACGGCATCGGCGACGGAGGCCGGAAGGCGTCGCCCGCTCTACTTCGTTCACACCCATTGACTCCCCTCAGCACGCGCCCCCACGCATTCGCGATGGCGGTGCATTTTTCGGCGCCAGGATCGCGTCCCCGGTTCAGGGACGCGAACCAACTGCGTCCGACCCTCGAGGCTCGGTGCTGGCCTAGCTCGCTCATGCCGTCGTATCCTCCCTCCTCTCCCCTCGAACACCAGAATTCCCCTTCCTCTCTACCTTCTCGTCATCCTTCATACTCCTAACGCACTCCTTGGCCCACCATGACGGTACAACAACAGTCGTACTTCTCCGACGCGGACCAGGAAAGCGTAATGCGCTCCTCTATAGCTATATGATCAGTACCGCCGAGGAGGAGGGTAATGATAAGCCCTCCGTTGCTCCGGACACGGAGGCGGGGCGCAGTAGAATATAGATAGCCTGGACCGAGTATGTCTTCCCCTCCTCCTTCCCGGGCTTCCCTAACCTAAACCAAATCTCGATATATCGCTTAAGACAATGTGCTAATATGTTACTCGTTTTTCTCTTATTTCTTAAAGTTTTTGTGGACTTAATAGACAGCAAGAGGGTACAATCTTGTCTCGGTCTATTCGTTATATTGCAAGCTATCGCCTTCGTAAGCTCAAAACTTGCAGTAGGATGTGATCTATCTCTTGAGGTATATAATGTTACTTAGGTCTCGGGCTGGCTGGAAACGTGAGGGGTTATAGAGTCGTTTATAGGGCGTTAGAGATAGATCGGTAATATCTAGTGTGATAGTATCACACTGTAGGGAGCTAGGTAGATAGATAGAATACGTTAAGTGTAACGGTCACGGGCAGTATATTGTTACTAGCTGATGACGACTCTACGAGTACACTAAACTTGAAGGAAAAGAGACGAGTGGACAGAGCACAGCTTCCCAGAGTCCCTTCTCTTATAGTCAAGAGGTTGATGTGCGTAGCATCATCCTGCGTTAGAGCTATGCATGTGACAGGCTATACGCAGTGTCAGTATGATGTATCCGTCCGTCAAGATGAAGGCCCTGATGACAGTGTTGTGCGTATGCCCGTCATGTGATGTTCGATGCGTCCGTCAGTGCGTCCGTCAGTGCGTCTTTATGGTCGAGAGTCTCACGAGACCGTCAACGGAGCTCAGCCCATTACATTAAGTATAGTAAACAGAATAAAACAACTGGCTAAGGAGCGTGATATAGTTAGCTATATATACATATATATAAAAGAGACCCCTGCTCTATCAGTAGTATCCTAATCCGTTAGGAGTATACTAAGAACTACCCCTAAAGCGCTATAGATAGGATGGCGAACCTTTAGGTGAAGACCTCTACTTTAACCTTACCCTTCTCGAATGCTCCCTAAGACCAGCATCTAGAAGCCGTAGTACTGGTTGACTCTGGCATGTCATTTGTACTTAGTACTATGTTCTTGGGTTTTTATGTGACCGCTGCCTCGGACTTATGGTAATAGGACGATCCCATGGTAACATGGCACGGCTAATGTATGGTTCTGAACTCACCTCTGCTATTAGTTTAATTTATAGAACGAAGGGCTCCCGGTGTGTAACAGGACGTAGTGGCACTTACAAATTTAGATTTCCTTGGTTCAGCAAAGACAGGTTTTAGAGCTACGGAAGTCTCAGAACTATATAGGACAACGATGGTTATACTCCCAAGGTAATAATAGCATAGCGCCGTGCGGCATGAAAGATGAACAGAAGCGGCGCCGGTGACAGCCATGTCTATTCCTACATCAGTGATGGGTGTAGGTAATACCAGGGTATCGCGATACATTAAGTCTAGAAGCACAGGGCAAATGCCCTCTCCTCAAGAGGGACGTGCGAGAGTAGTTCTTCAGTTGGATAATATTCTGTCTGTTCTCGGGGAGGAGAATAAGGGGGTACAGATCTTACAGCCGGAGTAGCGGTCCACGAGGTCCTGGACCACCTGACTACTGCCCCTGTAATAAGCCACCCCCTGTCCTCTACCGCGTCCTCCTCCGAGGACCTCACTCTAGCGTAGATATTCTAACAATGGGGGCTATTTTGCTGTTAAAGAGATCTCGGTCTAAAAGTAAATCAAAAGCCTCGTACTCAATCAGGTCTCAACAGCCGCCTTGATGTATATTCTAAGGGTTCAGTCCCAAAGAGTGAATCTTAACGGCGACAGTAGTCGTTCACAACACCTAAACAACAAGATGCTCTGGTTATGCTGTTCTGGACGTCTACCCGGTAGGTAGTCAACACCCGTTGCCACCCTTCCTGCCAAGGTAAGCCAATAGATGTCAGATACGAGTTGTGACTGTGTAAAATATAATGGCGGGACGGTGTTCATTTCTATAGTAAGAAAACGGAATGTCCTGGCACCCGCCTTCTAACTATCGTAGGCAGAAACGTTACAAGCAAATCTTCTATCTAGTATCTTCTCCATTGAACGTAGGACACTGCTTAAAGAGCTCCCCGGTCATCAGCCATAAACATACGCCTCTCCAATCAACATAAACTCATCACCCTCGCCGTAAAGACGAATGATAAAAGGCAGGTCCGCGCTAGCAAAAACCACAACTATATCCCCCGCTTCCATAGCGGAGGGCCCAAACCCGAGCCATCTACCGGTCGTGATAAACGGACAACGCCCGTTGCACGTACGTACTATAGACCAATTGACTACAGTCTTCTCCGCTACGCGGCCGAAGCTACTGTATCCTTCGTTACGTTCCACGTCCTCCGCGAATAACCTCGGAGAGCAGCCCGGGATGTCCCGCAAGATTTCATCGGAGCCCCTTTTAGTTCTGTCCCAGAGGACCTCGAATACCCTGACCCTGGCTTGAGGTGGCGCCGGAATCTGCCCCGAAGTCAAATGTCTTTCGAGTCAGGGGCGGTCAGGTAATCGCCAATGAACACGCGCCAAATGATGTCTTGGAAGAGCTTGCGGCGGGTATAGCCCCAAGGAACTCTGCCGTGATTTGGGGCGCTCTCTGATGGATTGGCAATAACGCCGTTGCTGTCTTCTTTAATCCAAGAGCTGGATCCACATCGGAGGCGGGGTTCTGCTGGTGCTGGACGTGAATGTTGTCAGAACCACGGCATCTCGGCCCGCAGGTCCAAGGTTGGCCTGTGCGCCCACGAGCCAAATTGGCCTTTCCCCTGGGCAGATTCTCCCCCTTCACACACAACATCAGCAGTTCAGGACCTGTTCAATTGAAGCCATCGCCACCCAACGTTTGCTCCAACGCTTGCGCGTGCCTGCTGTTTTGGCCCTGTATTTCCCATCAAAACCCCGCTGGTTCCAACACTCTGCAACTCTCCTGACTCGCCCGAAGTTCAAGCAAGAACATCGCTTAAGCTTCCAGTGTCGCATGCCAAGCCCACTGCAACTGCGGGGTCAGGGGTTTACATGTATGCTGCCCAAGCCTGCGTACCTAGGTAGTCAATCCTTGAACCTCCATCGGCCTCATCCCCCCACAAATCCATTACTTAACTATCAACAGCGGTGTAATATCCAATCCTCCCATCACCTAACCCACCCACCCCTCCACCCCGTCCGCTAGCTCCCACCCCTCCAAAACCGCCAACACCCTCTCCTCCACCTCCCTCTCCAGCCCCGCCCCCCTTACCACCTCTCTCGCCGTCCCCACCACCCCCTCCGGCAACCCTTCAAACGCCCTGCTCGACCTCGCCCTCCCATCCGCACCCATCCTCAACAACCACTTCACCATCTCCACGTGCCCCATCCGCGCCGCCACATGCAGCGGCGTATTCCCTTTGTCGCTCGCCCCGTTAATATCTGCGCCACAGCCCAGCAAGAAGGCGGCGCACATCAGCCGGCCGGTCCCGCACGCCAGGTAGAACGCCGTGCACCCCGCGCGGCTGCGGTGAGTCGGCGAGGCGCCGCGGGAGAGTAAAAGGGGGAAGAGGTGCTCGTGCCCTTCCTCGGCGGCGTGCATCAGCGCGGTGGTGCCGCTCGCGTCCGGGAGGTTGACGTCGAGCGGCGGGTTGGGGTTGGGGTGGGTGAGCAAGGCGCGGAGAAGGCGGGCGTGGCCGGTGCGGGCAGCGTGGTGCAGGAGGGTGTGGCCGGCGGCGTTGGGGCGGGTGGGGTCGGCGCCGGCGGCGAGGAGGGCGGAAATGCCGTCGATGAGGGAGGGGAGGGGGGTTCCGCGCGGCGAGGGCCCAGAGGGCGGTGGGGTAGTCCGGGTCGTGGGTGGTGTGGTTGATGTGGGTGTGGGCGCCCGCTTTGAGGAGGAGGTGGACGGCGTCGATGTGGCCGTTGTGGGCGGCGTACCACAGCGGCGTGCAGTTTTCGGCGTCGCGGATGGAGTGGTGCTCCGAGGCGGGCGGGTTGGCTGCCAGCAGCAGGTGCAAGTCGGGGAGGTAACCCTTTGCCGCGGCGACGTGGAGTGGAGTGAGCTCGTCTCGAAGGGTAGCAAGGGTTGGGTTCGCCGTCACGCCTTGCCTGTTCGGCTGCAGGAGCAGCTGGACCACGCGTGTGTCGTCGGGCACCACCTCCCTGTCAATGCGCTGGACCGCCTCCATCAGTGGTGTCCAGCCGTTCTTATCGTACGCGTTGATATCGGCGCCGTTGGAGATGAGAACCTGTGTGACGGCGTGGAGATTGTGCCGCGCAGCAATGTGTAGCGGTGTTTGCTCGTGCCCGTTTGCCAGGAGAATGTGGGCTCCGCGGCGGATCAGGGTCAGGGCAGCCACGAGCTGATGATGCGCGATGGCCAGGGTCAAAGGGGTCTCCTCGCCTCCGCCGCAACAATTGATCCTGGCGCCGTTGGAGATCAGTAAGTTGACGGTGTCGAGATCACCGTGCATGGCGGCAATATGGAGGGGGGACAACTCCATAGCCGTCGCCTTCCCCTCCCTTCCGCATCGCACCTCAACGCTCGTATGGAAGTTTGGGGACTCGTGATGGAGCAGAAGCTTCAACTGGCGCCTGTCACGCTGTTGAATGGCGTCGATGATGCGTTGCTGGGAATTGGGGTTAGGGGTCGGCGGCGACTCGGAGGTGTGGGAGCGCGTCCGTTTTGTCAGGCGGGTGAAGAAGTGCTCGGGAGCGGTCATGCTCTCATGGGATGATCGGCCCTCATCCGGCGGACTGTTTGAATTGCTGAGAAGGGCAGTTTGTTAGCCTGTCATAGGTACAATGACTGTATCGGTGGCTTCGGAGCTGCGAGGAGCGCTCACGAGCTGAGAGAGTTCGCAACCAGTTGAAAGTCCCTGCGCTTTTCCTTGATCTTCTCGTGCATGGTATTCAGGTTTGATATCTTCCAGGCGACCTGACCCTTTGTGACGAGCACCCCAATCCTCGTCTCACGGCCGGGCCGCTTGAGAGCGTCAAGTTCCTTGGCCAGAACTTCCAGCTCAAGCTGAAGTTGACGAACACTGTTGCGCAGAACATCTTTCAGGTTGATCTCGGCAGTCGACCGGCCAGCATCCCTGTCCGCGCCATGAGGGCCGAGTATCGGCGGATCTCTCGACAGGAGCTGCTCGTGGAGGTATTCCAGCACCCGCTGGGTCAGAACACAGTCGTGTTGGATCTCGGCGATTCTCTGATCTGCTCGGGCAAAATCTTCGAGAAGGGAGACAACCCTTTGTGCTGTGTTGAACAAGGTGATGATGGCCGTAGTTATGCTCAACGGATCCACCGCCATTGTGGCAGCAGCTCCTGTCGCTGGCGGACACGGGCTGCGGGTCCTGTCGCGTCCTGCTGCAGGCTGTGGTGTTAATGACAGGATATTGTGGGGGGAACTTTGCCAAGGGTGCCGATGCATGGCCTTTTAACTGTGCGAGCAGGCCCCCTACCTGACGAATGCGAGGCTGCATGCTGCGTTAGGGTGCATCTGGGCCTTTTTAAGTTGGACATGGTGGCTCAATCTGCCCGCACACCCGTCCTTCCAAGGGGTGGGCCACCCACTCAAGCCCTCGCGCCAACGAGCATAAACCGGCACCAACCCGTGGAAGCCCAGACTCTTTGCTTCCAAGCCATCTGCGGGCCTTGGTCAACACCTGCACCTATTATTGTAACTACCATGATTACATTGTTATGGATGCGTGCTGATTTGACGAGGTAAGACTCTGCTTGAAGCGGCAGCAACCCAGGCCCCCAAACCCCCAAGCGGTTGACAGCCCAGCTCACGCCACATGAGGCTGAACCGACCCTGGAGGCCTCCAAAGGGTTATTTACAACAAAATTCGCAGCCTGTTGAAGTTTGTCCGGAACAGCCGGTTCTTGGTTGTCCCATTCAAGCAGCGGTGAGGCATCTCTACCTCCAGTTTTGTGCAGGAATGATATTGCCTGGCGAACCAGTTTTATCCATTTTCGAGGATTAAGCTTCTGGGCAAGAGCTAGATGCCCAGATGTCCGGGAGGCTCCCGTCCAGGCAGACTAACTGTACAAAGCTAGTTATATTATCTCCATGACATCTCCAAGGCCCAGCCTCGCGCCGAAGTGTCCAGACTAAGTCAGTCGTGGATCTGTTCCTGCAGGGCTCGACGGAGGGGTTGTCAGGAGCTCGCGTCTCAATCCGCCTCCAGAACGGATCGTGGCATTGTCACGTCCGTCTCCTGCAGCGACCTCAACCGGGCCTTCTGGTGGCGACGCACCGGGCGGCTGCGGCTGTCCTCCTTCGTCGGATGGAGGGTCTGACTGTTTCGGCTTCGGTTTCTTCTTGCTGCTTTTCGCTCCTGGGCCCCAGCAATACCGATACAGCCCGTAAAGCAGCCCACCGAGAATGATCGCTCCCAGAACACTCCCGACGCCGATGAGGCCCTTGTCTGACGCACTCAAACCGGTGGAGCAGGACGCCGAGGAGACCGCAGCCGTGGCCGTAAGGCCAGGCGGCAGAGGGGTCAGCCTGAAGTTCGGCGTTTTCGCCTCGTAGTCGACGAACAAGTAGACCTGCGGCATCGAGTGTCAGAAGTAAGACTCCGTGTTTCATTCAACAGTGGTCATTCTATACCTGAGATAAAAACGCTTTCCCCAAGACGGGTGCATAACCAGCCGCCTTGGAGCCATAGATCTGCAACTCGTTGAAACGGCTGTCGAGAGCAACATTTCCGGCTGCGTCGAGGCCCCTCAAGGGTCTCCATAGCTCATGCGTTGGGACCTCAACCGTGAACTCATTGTTGATCGTGATGCTGAGAGTGGCGTTGAACGAGCCTGCGGCAGCCGGGTAGACCAGGCCCGGCTCGAGATCCACGAGGTTGGTGCTGAAGTTGTGAGGGTCGCTCACCGGCCCTCCGGCCCATCCCGTCGCGCTCTTGAAGAAGCTATCGACGGCCTCCAGCGAGCCACTGGGAAACCGGAAGAGGTTATCGTACCTGCGGATGCTTGCGTCAGACTTTGCTTGCATACAGACCAGACAGTTGAGACGACTTGGGGGTTGACGCACGGTTCAATGCAAAACTTGGTACCGCTTTCCCTGCTGACAATTGTCTTCTCCGGCACCTGACCTGTCGTGTTGGTCTTGGGATCGAAGAACGTCCCGTGCAATGTGACGTCCGTCACGGAGACCTGGAGGGGGCAAAAGCGCTCCTGCAGCTTGTCGAGCACGACGTTATACTGGTGCCAGGGGCTGGCAAGACTGGCCTGGTCGTAACCCCCTATAGTCAAGGTGCCTCGTCTCGGAGCGAGAATGCTCCGAGAACCAACATCGAGGCCAAAGGAGCGTGCAGTAATCAGTTGCTTGTCCTTCAATGCCTCCAAAAGGATTGATCCCGAGGCTAGGCCGAGGTGCGACGCTGTGGATTGCTGGCCACTGCTGATGAGTCCCACAACCATGGGCACGACTTGGTCAAAGACCCTCAGTGATGCCGTAGCTGCCGCCGTGATATTGGTGTTGAACGCCTTCCAGTTGGGATTCGCCGCATCGAGGCCATCGGTGGGGGCACCCTGCAAGGACTGATTGCGAAAGATGAACCCCCCACGCCTGGAGCGGCACTGGGGGTCCGTCAGGGTCAGGCCCTGTGAGTCGACCCGCCCGTTGCCAGCGCAGACGTCCTCCGTCGTCAGGAAGGTGTTGGTCACGACGGTCGAAGGGACGACACACAGGTCATCGGTGTTGACGATCCCCATCCGAATCCCCCAGCTGTTCACTGTGGGTCCATCGGAACCGGGGATGGTGCAGTTGCCCAAGGAAAGCTGGACAACAGGCGAGGGGTAGCATGTTGGTGATGCCCACCCCAAGACGGGGAGTAGGACAAGGAGGAATAAAGGCTGAGGCACGTGCGCAAACATGAGAGTAGAAACAGGAGAAATGACGGCTACGAGACCTTCCAAGAACAAGATGAGAGCAAAAAACAATACTGGGGGACCGGTTGGCGTGAGAGATCGAGAACAGAAGCGCACCAGCCCTGGACACCCGGCGGTCAACTGGAGGCTCAAAAGCAAGAAACGGACAAGGCAGCCCCTGTCAAGGGACATGAGGCTCTGCTTCACTGAAGCGGGACGCGCTCGTGGCGTCGAGGCTGGGCTGCCCATCCAAGCCCGCCCTTCCACAGCACCCCCGGACGGGCGGCAAGGGCGGCCGTTGATGAATGGTTATGCAACCACCACGAGACGCCGTGGGCTGGTAAGCTGCACCACGCCAAGACAATAGTCCGAGGGCCAGAAACCAACGTGGGCTGCATGATGAAAACCAAGGCACCCGCATCGCCTACGAAGCGGTCAACTTGACAGGCGACAAGGCTGAGCGGGTGCCATGCAAGAAATACCGAAATAGGGTGGACACAAACCCGGGCACGGAGCCATCAGGAGCGTCATCCAATGCCGCCTCTTCGGCTGACACCAAGAAATCCCAGATAGGAGAAGGGCCGAGCTGGACCGCAATGCACCCCAACTCCCTGTCCACCAGGACCTTTACACCTCCTCCAGGATAATTAATCCTAGCGTGGTACTTTGGCCACACTAAGCCAAAATCAGGCAAACAGCCAAGA
>MU854814.1:0-10272 GCA_033296685.1 Parachaetomium inaequale | reverse complement strand
CTCTATAGGAACTATTCCTTTCCTTTTCTCTCTTTTCTTTCAAGTTTAGTATACTCGTAGAGTCGTTACTATCTAGTTATAATATACTTGTTAGGACCGTTATATTATACTAAACTTCCTTTTCTTAAATATTAATTATAAGGAAAGTATTTAGCTTTATCTAACTAGATAGAGTATCGTATTACTTCTACCCTCGTCGCTATCGTTAGGGTAATAGGGCCTCTTTAAGTTCTATAAAAGTACTAGTCTTTAAGCTAGTTAAGTAAAGAGCGAACTTCCTATAAAAAGGTTACTATTAAATCCTATATTCCTAACTATTATACTAAGGAGACTATAATCTCGAGCTTAAAGGAGCTAAGTAACTTGGTACTACCGGGATACTAGGATTATAAAATATTAGTATATAAGACTAGTTAAGTAAAATACGTTACTAATTAAAGAATAATATTAATATATAAGCCTATCCCTTTAACTAGACGATAGTTATAAATATAATAGTATTTAGAAAGATATTTACTATCGATACTAAGATAGCTACTACTCTCTAGACTAAGATATAATAACTATAATAAATAGTAGCTTAAATAATAGGTTAGATTAGTAATATATAGACCTAATAGGCTAAAGAAAAGGAAGCGACTCGTTAGTAGATTAAAGCTCTTTAGGGAAACCTCGCCTCTTTATAGAGTAACGATAATAGGCCTACTCCGATACTAACCCCGTTAACCTAAGCTACGCCTAAAGGATTTAAAGTTCCCCCCTTTAGTTAGACGAAGATAAAGCTTACTTTACTAGACCTACTACGATTTAATAATAATAGGAAAGAGTTCCCTTCCTAGTACTTAAAGGTAGAGTATAAGCTCTAGATAGATAGTTCTACTATTAGTATCTCGAAGGCCTAGTTCGCCTATATCTTTTCCTAGCTTAAGAGAGGAGCTCGCTCTATAACTACTACGTTTATATAATAAGGAGGGACTACTTTAAGATATAACCTAGCTAAGTTCCTTACTTACTTAAAGTCCTATTATAACGACCCTAACTAGAAGTAAAGTACTTTTAAATAACTTATATATCTTCGTTAGGAAGACTAGGAAAGTTTTACTACCTTTTTTCTAAAGTTTAAAAGGGAATTAGTAGATAGTAGTAGTACTATCTAGCTTAACGAGATATAGATTAACTATTTAGAGTACTCCTTAAATAAGAATATAATAGATGTCCGACTTAGCTAGTAAAGTATACTAATAGAGTACTTTAACTATATCTAGGACTTCTAATAACTAGGTACTAACCTCGACTAGAAGTACTGTTAGAGAATAGGAACTCGCGATATAGGATCTTAGTAGTCTAGCTAGAAGGAGATCGCTACTAGGGTAAAGACCCTTCTTTCTATTAATATAATAGATTAGGAGCCTACTAAGGTTAATAAGGCTATCTAGAAGTAGAACAAGGAACTAGATAGTAAGCGAGTTAAGTAAGTTAATAAAAAGGAAATTTAGTACTGCTAAAGAGAAGGCCTTTATATTAAGTATAGGAGGAAGGGTTATTAAAGTACTAAATACCCTTTTCTCCTAGCCTATCGCCCTAAGGCTAAGGTATAAGTAAAGAAGTTATACCCTAGGCTACCTATAGTTAAAGAGATAGTTGATTTAGACTCTAATACATCTGATTAAATAGGGAGTAATAATAAGGAGTTAAAAGAGTAGCTCCTAAAGGAAGTTATTACTAGAAGTATATAGAGGTAGAGAAAGTATAGAAGAGGGCTAAGAAAAGTATAGACGAGGAACCTATTTATATTAACTTTAGTATTAATAGACTATTTTATACTAAGGTTCTCGTCGACTCTAGATATTTATATTATAGTACGATTCGAAAAGCTCTTACTCGCTGTTTACGTTTCCTATATATCGCTATTACTCCTTAAGACCTTAAATAAGTTAATTCTCTTATAAAAGTAGTAATTACCTATATAGCTTACCTCGATATAGATATTAATAGTTATAAATAAGAAAGGGTTTTCTTTTATATTGTTCTTAACTAAATAAAGGATATAATCTTTAGAAGACCCTAGATATAGTTAAAGTAGGTAGAAAAATAGCCTCTATAAAGAATAAATTAATAATTAGATCGTTAGGTCTTATAGGAAGGGAACGAAGCTATTTAAAGGAGGTTAAGCTCCCTCTAGACTAGTAAATAGCTAATGTTTTCGGAACCTTTATATATAGGGCTAGAAGAACCTAAGAAAGGATATAGATATTTACTATAAGCCTTATAGATATTAAGAAAGTACTTGCTTTAAAGAAATATAGTAACCTTCGCGAGAAGTTACTGGAGTACTATTATAACTTCCTCCTATTATTTAATCGAAAATAAGTAGATTAGCTCCCCCCTTATTAAGCTAGGGTTAATTATAAGATCTCTCTTAAGAAGGACTCGAGTAGTTAAGATAAGACTCCTACTTAGGGTCTACTATATAGTATATCCCAAGAGGAATTGATCTTCTTACAGAAGACCCTAATAGAGATATTAGATAAGAACTTTATCCGAGTAAGTAGTTCTATTACGTTAGCCCTAGTACTATTTATTAGGAAGCTAGGAAGTAGTTTCTATTTCTATATCGACTACTATAAACTAAATACTATAACTAGGAAAGACTGTTATCCCTTTCTCTTAAATAATAAAATATTAAGGTCCTTATCGAAGGTAAAGTAGTTTATAAAACTAGATATAATTATAGCTTTCTATAAGATCTAGATTAAAGAAAGAGATAAATAGAAAATAGTTTTCTATATATACTATAGACTTTTTAAATAGCTAGTAACCCCTTTTAGATTAATAGGTACCCTAGTAACTTTCTAGCAATATATTAACTATATACTATAAAAGTATTTTAATAAGTTTATCTTAGTTTATATCGACGATATACTAATCTACTTAGATAGTTCTCTTTTTAACTATAGGAAGAAGGTCTAAGAAGTTATAAAAAGGTTATTTGATACTAGCTTATAAGTCGATATTAATAAATATAACTTCGAGGTTAAAAGTATTAAGTACTTTAAGTTTATTATCGAAACTAGTAAAGGGATTCGTTACGATCTAGAAAGGATTGAGGCTATAGAATCCTAGGAACAACTATATATTATTAAAGGAGTTCGAAGCTTCTTAGGATTTACTAACTATTACTAAGAGTTTATTTTTAAGTTCTCTAATATCGCTATTCCCCTTACTATATTAATAAGGAAGGATATACCCTTTATTTAGTTACCTTAATACGAAGAAGCTTTCTAGTAGTTAAAAGCCCTTCTAATTAGAGTATTAGTATTAGCTTAATAGGACCTAGAGAAGAAGACTATAGTTGAAGTAGACTCGTTAGGTTATACGATTAGAGGAGCCCTCTCTTAGTATAGAGACGATAGACTATTATACCCTATAGCTTTCTTCTCTAAGAAAAACCTTCTAGCTAAGTATAACTATCTAATCTATAATAAAGAGTTACTAGCTATAATCTAGTATTTAGAATAGTAGGATACTAAGTTATAGAGTATACTTTCGTTTAAGGTCCTAACAGACTATAAGAACCTTAAGTACTTCTAAAGGAAGTAATAGCTAAGCGAGAGACAAGTTCGTTAGTTAGAAATCCTAGTACAGTATAACTTTACTCTATAGTACTACCTTAGTAAGGAAGTTATAGTTCTAGATACCCTTTTAAGGAAGAAATAAAATATATTAGCGAACGGTTACGATAAGCGTCTAGCAGGATATTATTTTTAGTTTCTAAAGTTAGGGAGAGGCTATACCTCTATATATTAGACTTAGATCAAGACTATCCTAGCTTTAGCCTCTTCTTTATATAATTAGATAGGGGAAATAGTTAAGAAGAGGGCTAATAAGGACTACGATAGAGACGACGAAGTTAATAAGTCTAACCCTCTAGTTAACCCCTTTTCTAAGGAATACTTAAAGGACTTATAGAATCGAGCTTTAGAGATAAATAACCGTTACTAGTTAATCTACTAGTTTATTAGGAATAGAGCGAGGTAGTTTCCTCCTTAATAGAGATTACTAATCTCTATCTCGGAATACTCGATCGATAATAGATAACGTCTCTATTAGAGAGACTATATTTAGCTACCCTCCTTCGACCTACTACGTATATATATAATTTAGGAGATCTACGACTCTTCTCTTATAGGATATCCTACTAAGGATCTTACTAAGTTGTTAATCGCCTAGGAATATACTTAGATCAGCCTTAGTTAAGATATTAGGTAGTTCCTCTAGAATTATAATATATATAGCCGAATATCCGTTTAGAAGGAAAAGAAACGTAGCCTATTACGGCTATTCTCTATCCCTAGAAGGATCTAGAGTAAAATCTCTATAGACTTTATTACTAGCTTACTATTATCTAGCCCTAACTAAGTAAAGACTATTATAGTAGTTACTAACCAGTTGTCTAAGAGTATAATCCTTAAGGTAATAGCTTCTATTATAGTTAAGGTAGTAGTAGACTACTTACTATACTACTTTATATAATATTATAGACTCCTATTAGTAATTATATTAGATAAAGGTCTCTAATTTATTAGTTTAGTCTAGAAGAAGATCTATAAGTTACTTAGAATTACTTAAAGATTATCTATAGTTTTCTACCTTAAAACTAATAGTATTATAGAACGTACTAATTAAGTTATAGAATATTATTTATATTATTTTATAATATACTAGTAGGTCAATTAGGCTACTCTTTTACCTATAGTAATAATCGTTATTAATAACCGAGTAGCGACTTCTATAGGGCTAAGCCCTTTCTTTATAACCTATAGGTACTATATAGATCTCCTTAGTCTAACTAGAGAGAAGGGCGACCTAAGGACCTCTAGGAATTTACTAATTGCTTAAGGAGAGGTATTTATAGCTCAGTTTAAAGAAGTAATAGAGTTTACCCAAGTAGTAATAGCGGTAGTATAAGAGTAGTAGGAATAGTACGCTAACTATACCTAGTAGCCTATAGAGTAGTTCTATATTAACGATAAGGTCTAGTTCTAAAAAAACGTTAAGACTAATAGACTTTCTAGGACGCTAGACTAGCTTAACGCTAAGTATACTATTATAGAAGTTGTTAACTCCTATATATACTGTCTAGATACCTCGCCTAGTATCTAGAATATCTTCTATATTAGTCTATTAAAGAGAGTAGGTAACGATCCTCTACTAATATAGTAGTAGGATGATACCTACCTACCTATAGTAATTTCGGAAGATACTAGGGGTAAAGAATAGCTTATTAAAAGAGATTTAAAGGTAAAAGAAACGTATTAAGGAATTAAACTCCTAGTTAAATAGTCTAGATAGATAAAGCCGGCTTAGGAACTACTAGATACCTTCTTAGAAACGGAAGCTTTAGACCGATTTAAGGCTAAGTATAGGAAAATATCCTCCCCTAACTAGAAGGATGAGGGGGGTATTGTAATGGGCTAAGCCCCGTTAACGGCCTCGGATACCCTTGTCTAAGACGTAGGACACTTGATATAGCCGATATAGCGTATATTATATTACTATAACGGGAGACTTGACGTAGCTATTATTCCTGCTCTAGTGATAAGGAGGGCACTCTATAGGAACTATTCCTTTCCTTTTCTCTCTTTTCTTTCAAGTTTAGTGTACTCATAGAGTCGTCACCATCTAGTTGCAATACACTCGTTGGGACCGTTACACAACCTAGTCAAACTAGACAAAACTAGTACCGTTGGAAAGAGCTCAAAAAGCTCTATCTAGTGATACTAGTTTTACCTGCGCGGTAGCCCTTGCGTGGCCGCGCAGGGTGCCCTGAATTGAGGGTGCGAGCAGCGACCGCAGCGCTGAAAATCCCTCACGCACGCACGTGCCACCGCACAGACCACATACCAGCCTCAGACCAACCACTCCACCAGCCACTAGCCATCAAGCCGATCGATTACCCCCATCCGACCTACCCTACACCCCAAGCGGCCTACCCTATACCCCGAGCAGCCTACCCTGCACCCCTACCTTGCACTCCGAGCAGCATACCCTGCACCCTATACAGCTCACCCTACACCCGGTACAGCCTACCCTGCACTAATGGCTCCGGCAAACAAGGGCTCTAGTACTCTAAAGGGTACTTCAAAGCCCTCGATCAACAATATCATCAAACAACTAGTCGAAGTAGCTCGCCCGAAAAAGTAGAAGAAGCTAAAGGCCTTGCCGAAGACCTATAACAGGCCCTATAGGGCCTATACAAGCTAGACGACCTCCTACTAGCCAACCTTCGAAAGGCTATTGCAGAGGAGGTTAGAGCAGGTATTACAGCCTCTAAGGCCCCGGAACTAAAGACCTGGGCTACAGTAGCCTCCTAGGGCCTCCTATAGCCCCTTGTTACCCAACCAAAGAAGGTAGTACCAGCTAGGATCCAGAAGGAGATCCTAGTACGAGCTATAGGCTATACAGCTAACTAGACCAAGAGGACCTCATAAGAGGTAGTCCAAGCAGTCAACCAAGCCTCGGCCAAGAAGAGGGCTATCGCAGCCCGTATCCTTCCCAGTGGTAATACCATCGTCACGTTCGAAATAGCAGCTCTAAAGGAGTAGCATTCGACCAATAGTAGGTAGATAGATTCAACAGGCCTTCAGCTAATAAGCTAAGGAAGCCCATCGGTCCTTTGCTATACTACTAAAAGGCCTTTTAAAGAAGGACCTATAGAGGCTGACCGAGGGAGAGTCCTAGTAGGAACTAGGCCTACGGTCAGTAGACAGGGTCAAATTCAGGCTTCCTAAGGCCCTGGAAAGAAGAAAGGCCACTGTTCTAGTAGCCCTACGAGACTAAGAAGAGGCTAGAAGGGCCTATGACAACGGGGTAGTTTGGAGGGCCTAGATCTAGGACTACGAACTGTACTAGGCCGCTCTAGACTCTACCCAGTGCTTCAAGTGCTGGAAATAGGGGCATTTACAGAGGTACTGCCCATAGAAGGAAGCCCTATGCCCACGGTGTGGAACTAAGGCCTACGAGGAGGGTAGTAAGGCTAGGGAGGCTCTATACCCTACCCACAGTAGCCACCCAACTAGGTATACTACCTATAGAGGCCCCTACACTACGTGGTCGAGGGCCTGCCCACAGGGGGCCAGAGCCCGGGAAGGGGCTAAAGAGGCCTACCTACATCGACCGAAGACCTTCGAGGCCCTAGCCAAGTGTGACAAACCCGGTCAGACCTGACTCTGAGAGGGTTCAGCAGAGGTATCAAGACTGGTTCGGTCCAAAGGTTCGGTGAAGCCAAAGGGTTCACAACAAGACGTTTCCTTACAATACGTATAGAATGCAAAGGTTACTATAAACACTATAATATATTACTTACTGAAGGACTCCTAGAGCCCTTCGGAATGAGTGACTATATACTACATAAATTCCGTGGACGCCGGCGGTCGCTAGCGACCCCGGGCGTCTATAGTCGACGATAGACGCCAGCGTCTATAGGCGACTATCCTATAGCCTTACGATAGCGCTATATATCCATTAGCTCTGACTACGCTATACAGGCCCTACCTAGCTACAATATATAGTTGGTTCGTAATACGATGCCCCTCCTAACGTCTTTCGTTCCGAAAGATCGAGGTCGTCGTTTCAAATAGCGCCAACTGCCCTAGCTTCCCTGTTTCTCCCGTAAGCGCTTCCCCTCCATCTGCCACTACTCCCCGTTATAGCTAATACGCCTAGTAGGCCCTGCCGAAACCGTACGATCGAGCGTTATACCGCTACTTCCGCTGTCGAGCGCGATAGTTAGGAGGTCGATATACTCTACGAACGTTGTTAGAACGTAAAGCCCTGAAGGCGTTATATAATAGTACCTAGCTCGAACAAATACTCGGGTTATATTTATCTAGGCAAGAAGTATAGCAGTCCGAACGTTATAAGCGCTTATACGTCCTACTTATTCCCCTTATAGGCTTAGGCTAATCTCTAGTAGTAATAGCGAATATATCGGCCTATAACAAAGTAGATAAGGAAATTATAGATACTAAACGATAGCTATCTAAGGTGTTAAGCTATCTCTTATATCTTTATTATTAGCGCGAGGTACTAGGTAATACTAGCTCCGAGCTATTAAACTATAGTTTAGATAGCCTAGAGGAGGACGAGTCTAACTCTCCTATACTAATGTTAGAAGAGTAGTCCATAGTTAGCTAGGTATAGTCCTTAGGTACCTTTAGCGTTATTAATTAGGGAGCTATTAGTATAGTTCCTTATAGTAGTCTTAACTAGCTGACTACCCTTAAGGCTACTTAAAGGTTCGTTTTCCTAGCTCCTTCCTTCAACAAATGAAATAGTTGTATAGCGTAGTGGCTAGCGTATATACCTCCTATCTACTCGATCTCGGGGCCTTAGTTACCCGGGTTTAAGCGAGACCAGTATAAGGTTATAGGTTCGAATCCTATTATAACCTTATTTTTAAGTAGATCTAGCTCTCGTAGCCTAGTCTACCTAGGAATGTTTTGCTATTCCCTCCCGTAGGTATTAACTCGTTGTCTTTTAGTACTTCCTAGGGTAGCCCTTCTAGTACAATTGCTTCGCCTTTAGCGCCTCCTTTAGTCGATCTAGGTTCTATCGGTAGAAGTTCGTAATCTTAAGGGTAGTAAAGATTTGTAGCTAATTCCTATAAGTTTTCTATCGAGTCGAAATCTAACTACTTGACTAGATACTCTAGTCGTTCTTCGTTGATATATAAATTAAGGATTTCCTTAATATCCTATTCCTCTTCCTTGTCCTAGGCTTCGACGTCGATCGTAAGCTTAGCGTTCTTAGGTACTAGTTCGAGGAGTATAATATAGAAGATATTAGTCCTGACTTTTATCGTTGCTAGTAGTATAATCTAGTAGTTATTTTCCGAGATCCGTTTTTCGATTTTGAACAGTCCGATTTTCTTAAAATCAAGCTTCCTACTTAGTTAGTTCATTCGAAGATTTCCGTATATTGAAGTAGACCTTATCTCTCCTCCCTAGGCAAGGGCCCTTGAGCCTATTCTTATTATACTACTCTTTTATCCTACCTCTAACGAATTCGAGTTCGTCCCTAAGTATCGTATAAAGCGTATATATTTGATCGGCCTTGACTTCCGCCCTTAGTACTATAACTACTAGTCCCTAGCGTAAGTCTGCCTAGTACCTAAAGTTCGCGAAGAATAGGGTAACTTTCGTAGTCTCTATAGGTAACGTATTATATACGAGCTACGCTATAGGTAGAAGTATAACCTAATCGTCCTGCTGAAAGTTAACGTAGAGTCGGAGGTATTGTTCTATGATTTAGTTAAGTAGTTCTATCTATCTATCTGTCTAAGGATAATAAGCTATCGAGAGCTTACTCTTAGTTCCTAGGCGCTTTATAAGTACCTGCTAGAACTTCGATACGAACTTAGTATTTCTGTCTATAATCTATTCTTTAGGCTATATATAGACTGATATAATATATCGATAGATTATATCTATAAGTTATTCTACTAACTACAACTCTTTGTATAAGAAGAAGTAGCTCTACTTAGTGAGTTAGTCTACTATAGTAAGGATACATGTATATCGTTCCTATTGTCGTATCTTTTGACGCTAGTAGCTTAGTGATGAAATCCATTGTCACCGAGCTCTATAGTCGTACTACAACCTATAGTTGAAGGAGTCTATAGGGCTTATGCCTATCGGGCTTTCGGTATAGGTCGTATATCGTAAGCACCTCCCTAACCTTTTTCCTAAGTCTTAGGAAATCGTAGTGTTGCTTGATCCGTACGACTATCTTGGCGATTCCTAGATATCCTCTAAGTCTTGACTCGTGGATTTCCTTGACGAGCTTCCCCTAGTCGTAGGGTACAACGTACGCCTTGCCGTTATACTATAGTATATAGTCTCTCAGGTAGACGTCGGCTTCCTGTGCCGTATTGTCCTGTTCCTATACCTCGTTGTTCATTATATATTCGATAATAGATTGATAGTTTTTACTAAGGTGTGATTCCCGGAACATAGCGCCGTACTCTATAGGCTACGCCGGGTAGTATAGCGATCCGTCTGCCTATTCTTCGAACATCGGTAGTACCGTCTCCTAGAACTTGCCTATATAGTCGGATCTCCTACTTAAGGCGTCTACCCGAGCGTTCTCTGTTCCTTTGATCCTTCTGATCGCGAAGTAGAACTATATTAGAAACTCCCGCTACCGAGACTGCTAGGGGCTAAGGTCCTGTTTTACTACGAAGTACTAGAGGTTCTAGTGATCTATATATAC
>MU854813.1:0-10280 GCA_033296685.1 Parachaetomium inaequale | reverse complement strand
GGTCCGGCAAGCCCTCGGGCACAGCGGTGTAGGAATAATAATAATAATAATAATAATACCTAGTGGTACTCCTAGTATGCTGTGATCTAGATCCTGCGGTCTGTTCTGTCGTTTTGCATAGTAGCTACTTCCTGTATGCTTGCTGGGAGTCGTTCGTAGACCTATCGTCTGCGCCGAGTCTTCCTGCCTCGTGCAGTCTATCGCTGTTGGTTGTTCAGAGGTTGTCGGGCCCCTCGGAGGGGCTGGAGCCGTTTCCCAAGCCTTGCTGGTGGTAAGCAAGGGCCTTGCCTTGCAAATGCCAGATGCACTCAATGCTGTCGCAGTTGTCCGGTGCATCCAATCTGTTGCGTTCGCATGTCGAGGGCTAGGCTTGCCGGGGTCGTGCGACGACCTTTCCGTCCTCCTGCCACTCGAAGTACCAGAGGAGGTCCGATGCCCCCTGTCCTTGGTCGAACGTCCACCTGATCGGTTTTGGCCTGCTGTTAGGCATTGCCTCCTGCTCCGGCCAATGGTTGTAGTCAAACTTCTCCTTGAAGTGGTATTTGCAGCTATGCGTGACGCACTAGAACCATGGGACCTGTATATAGTCTGCTCGCTCGGGATGGAGCCGTCGGCTCTCATCCTCATAGGCCTATCGGAACTTGCTGTCGTAGTCCGATGCCTTTATATCATTATTGTTTTTCCTAGTACTGACGTACGCCCTTGTATACTAGTACTCTTGCCAGGTCAACGTCCCGGTATTCTAGGTTCCCCATTTATATATCGGATTCCGAACCTCTATAGGCATATAGTCCTTGACATTTGTATCGTAAGGTCTACTCTATCCGATACTCCCTCGGTTGATTATATCGTTAATCTAGAAGACCTCTTTACGAAGCTTATCTACCTACTAGATTGCCTCGTCGAGCTTTTCTCTAGCAGCCTTCTTTCTATCGACTAGCTTGAAGATCTCTTCCTAAAGCTATTCGTTCTAGTATTTAAGTATCTAGACTTGCTAGAGTTGGTCGACGTCAGGCCCTATTGATAGGTCCTCTTCGCCCTCCTCTATACTATTGCTATCGCTCTCGACTATTTACTTAGTCTTTCGGAGTATATACTTATTGTTTACCTAGAGGTTCTAGTCGAATATCGCTTCGGCGATACTAAGCTAAGTAACCTCCGAGACCTCGTGTTATATAAACTCCTCGAGCTCGTATACTACCTACAAGCCTTTATTAGAGACGCTCTTTACGTCGGAAGTCGTACTTTCGCTATTAGATAGACTATCCTAGTCTTAGTGTATAATCTCCCGATCGATACTCTCTCTAGTATCCTCTGACTCGTATTCCCTGCTTATAGCTATAACCTCGACTATACAAGTGCCCTTTATAATAACAGCGATCTTATATCCTAGAACTAGTTTCTAGTCCCTCTTGCTATAGTAGTTACGCTTATAGTAACTCTTTTTACTATAGTTGAAATAGATAACGCTACCCTTATCCTTAGAAGCACTTTACTTCCCTGTCTACTGAACTTAGTTGGCGTCTATGTCTATAGTACCTAAGTAGGTTCTATAAGCAGTGCTATATCCGAAACACTTCCGCTTGTTGTTAGGTCTATAGGTCTATAGCTATAGCCTACTTCCGCCCTTGTACTACTACTTACACTAGTACTAGCGATCGTCGATTCGGATTGCTATAGCGATATACTCGTTAAGGGTATTAGGTCGGTCGACCTTATAGAGCTCGTCCTTAACGTCTTCCTTAAGACCCTTATAAAATAGCTATATTAGGCTTTCGTTATTGATTTCAGCCCTAATAGTATCCTATCTGAAAGCCGTAGTATAGTTTGCTATCGACTTGGTCTACTTTAGACTAGCGAGTCTCTGTTATATATATAGCTTCTCGTTAGTATCTCTAAATACTTTCTTGAGTTCCCTCTCGAAGTTAGTATATTTATAAAAGACTTGTCAAGTGAACTCCTTACGTTCGTCGTTATTAGAGTTCTAGAAGAAGTCCTTCAGAGTAGGTTCAAACTATCTAAATGCTCTTTCTTCGAGGCGTAAGGCTACGAACGTAACCTTACGAGCCTTGTCGGCGAACTTCTCGGGGAAGTACAAGAGGTATACCTATATCTAGACTAGAAATCTAGTAAGGGTGTCCTTATCGCCTCTATATTTAGTAGGTATATCTAGCTTAGATTTGTTAGCTAAGCATTCGAGCTCAAGCTATACAATCTAGGTATAGGCCTAGTCCAGGAGTTACTAGAACTATACAGCTGTCATAGGTGTAGTATTAACCTAGGCAGCTAGGGCTAGCATAGTAGTATTCGGAGCCATCGTAGCGTAGATACCTCTGTCCTGAGCCGTGATAGAAACAAAGGGAATAAGCAACGTATAACAAACCCGGTTAGACCTGACTCTAAAAGAGTTCAGCAGAGGTATCAAGACTAGTTCAGTACTAAAGGTTTAGTGAAGCCAAAGGGTTCACAACAAGATATTTCTCACTATATTCGAAAGGACGTCTCAAGCACAGTGATGTATTGCTTACTAGAGGACTCCTAGAGCCCTCTAGAGTGAGTGACTATATACTATGGAGTACTCCTAGGCTCGCCGTTACTCGCTAGCTACTATAGTCTATCCTGCTCGCCTTAGGTAGCCAGCTACCCAAGTCTACCGCAGTCGCTTATGTTCGCCAGCTATCCCAGGCTACCCTGGGTCAGCCTTATACGGCCGCCTGCTGCCTAATTCGTGCTTCCCATGCTGATTGGCTATGTTCCCCCATCTGTGCTCTACTGTGCTGTGCTATATAGTTGGTTCGTGACATACTAGCGGGCTTGTCGTCGTTATAAGGGTATTAGAGGACTCCAGGCCCCTTGGAGGGCCTGGAGTCGTTTCCTAAGCTTTGCTAGTGCTTCGAGGCATCTCTATCTGCTCCTTGGCTTACTTCTACAATAGTGCCGAATTCTTTTAACTACTGCTTGCTACTCTATATCCACTGAATCTCGTCCTATATCCTCTATATATAGGTTGGGTCTAAAGACCTCCTTAGGCGCCTCTAGCGCTAGTGGAACTTAGCCTCCTCCTTCTATTAGTAGTGTGCGAGGAGCTTGGCCTATATATACTATATATACTCGACGCTATTATAGTTATTAGATATACCTACCTACTCTCGCTTGTATTCGACTAGCTATATATACTTAGGCTAGATAAAAAGCCTTCCTTCTACTTCTTCCTCGAAGTCCTATAAGAGGTCTGACGTTCCCTACCCTTAGTCGAATATCTACCTAATCGGTACTAGTTATCCCTTGGGTATTATATCTCTAATTAGCTAGTAGTTATAGTTGTACTTCTCCTTGAAGTAGTACTTATAGTTATATACGACGTACTAGAACTAAGGGACCTATATATAGTCTACTCGCTTGGATAGAGTCTTCGGGCTTCGATACTAGCCGCCTATTGGAACTTATTATTATAGTCTGATACCTTTATCTCGGCGTTGCTCCTTCTATAGCTGACGTATAGCTTCGTTTACTAGTACTTATACTATATTATCATCCCTATACTTTAGTGTTTGAACTCGTATACTAGATTCTAGATCTCAGTAGGTCTATAATCGTCGATATCTATATCATAGGGTCTGTTCTATCTAATATTTCTATAATCGAATACGTCATTAACCTGGAAAACCTCTTTATAAAGCGTGTCTACCTGCTAGATCGCTTTATCAAGCCTCTTTATAGTAGTCCTTCTACTATCGACTAGCTTAAAGATTTCTTCCTAAAATTATTCGTTCTAATACTTAAGCGTCTAAACCTATTAGAGGTAGTTGGCATCGGGTCCCGCTAATAAGTCCCCTTTGTCCTCCTCTATACTATCGCTATTACTCTCGACTATCTACTTAGTCCTATAGAGTATATACTAATTGTTTATCTAAAGATTCTAATCGAGTACTACCTCAGCGATACTAAGTTGAGTGATCTCCGAGACCTTGTATTATATAAACTCCTCGAGTTTATATACTACTTGTAAATTCGTATTAGAGATGCTCTTTACATTAGAAGTTATACTTTCACTATTAGATAGACTATCCTAGTCTTAGTATATAATCTCCTAATCGATACTCGCTTTAACGTCCTCTGAATTATACTCTCTGTTTATAGTAGAGATCTCGACTATACAAGTACCTTTAGTAATAGCGGCTATCTCTATATATCCTAGGACAGGCTTCTAGCTATTCTTCTTCGGGCTCCTATAGTCCTACTTGAAGTATCCCTTCTTATTATAATTAAAGCAAGTGACATCGGTCTTATCCTTCCTAACTAACCTGATATACTACTTGGTATCTATATCTATAGCGCCTATATAGGTGCTATATACTATACTATAGTATTGCTTCTTCTTATCATTAGGCTTATAGGTAAGTTATCCCTATTGCTAGAGTCTACCTCTATTTCTATACTACTACTTATACTAGTACTAGCGATCGTCGATCCTAATCGTTATAGTAATATACTTATCAAAGGTATTAGATTGGTCGACCTTATAGAGCTCGTCCTTAACCTCTTCCTTAAGGCTATTATAGAATAGCTATATAAAGCTCTTATCATTGATCTTAGCTCTAACAGTATCCCATTGAAAGACTATAGTATAAGCTGCTATAGACTTAGTCTACCTTAGGTGTACGAGCTACTCCTATATATAGAGCTTCTTGTCTATATCTCTAAATACTTTCTCGAGTTCGCTCTCGAAACTAGTATAGCTCCGAAAGACTTATTGAGTAAACTCCTTGCGATTATTGTTATCGGGATTCTTAAGGAAGTCCTTTAAGGTAGGTTCAAACTATCGGAGTACCTTTCCCTCGAGGCGTAAGGCTATAAATATAACCTTACGGGCCTCGTCGGCGAACTTCTTAGGATAGTATAAGAGGTAGGCTTATATCTAGACTAGAAATCTCCTAAGAGCGTCCTTAGCGCCTCTATACTTAGCAGGTATATCTAGCTTAGCCTTGTTAATAGAGCGTTCAAGCTCAAGCTATATAATCTAGGTATTAACCTAGTCCAGGAGTTGCTAGACCTATACTACGGTCAGGGGCGTAGTATTGATCTAGGCTGTAATAGCTGGAGTCAGAGTATTCGGAGCTATTGTAGCTAGAGATACCTCTATCCTAAGCTGTAATAGCAACAAACGGAGTAAGTAACGTATGACAAACCTAGTTAGGCCTGACTCTAAAAGGGTTCGGCAGAGGTATCAAGACTAGTTCAGTCTAAAGGGTTAGTAAAGCTAAAGGGTTTATAACAAGGTATTCCTTATAATATATATAGAATATAAAGGTTACTATAAATACTGTAATATATTGTTTACTAGAGGACTCCTAAAGCCCTTTAGAATGAGTGACTATATACTATATAAATTCTATAGCTCACCCAGGGGGTAGGGAGGGCTATAGTGTGGTAAAACCAGTGGGTTCGGCTCGGTTCTTAGGGGTATGATTGGACTGGAAGCTGAGAGAGATGTTGCACATGCCTGGGAAACACGTGGACGTTTGGTACATCCAGATGATGCGAAGCAGATAAAGGATGCTTATGAAGCATTTGAAAGTAAAAGCTACGAGAATTCCTTATTTCGTCGGACATCTCCTAACACAAAAAACTGTAGAACTCAAAAAGGCTGCCGAGGCTAAGGGGGTGGCCGAGGTCGATATCGACTTAGTAGTGGGTTGGAATCTCGAAGAAGACGAGGATGACAGCGAATCAGGACTTGTAGAGAAGTTTGGGCTACTAACATTATCAGGCTAAAGGCACCATCAAGGCCAGCAATCACAGTGTAAGTTGAAGAGACTGGGTTCGAACAGACGTGATTTTCGGAGTGTTTTGAAGAGGGGTATTTCGAAGTCAGGGGTCCAACTTAGCGAGAGCCGAACCTCGTAACAGTCGATTGTCCTTGTGTTTGAGATGAGTTTGATTCTTATATATTTCGTTATTTTCGCTTTGAAATTCTTGCTATATATGGGAATCCTTATGATAGTGCTTAGCATCGTAGGGCCAACCTTCTTTATCGTCTTTGCTGCTTGTGTAATGTCTATAGAACAAATAGCCTCAGGATTAGCTAGCTCTAAGTCGGACCCCCCCCCTTTGGCGCACCCCTGCCTTTGGCGCACCCGCAAAAATCTTGTCACGCAACCCACCCCCCTTTTCAACCATGTATACTGCAACCACCCTATCCAACTACAATACAGTCGTCTGCTTCTTCCATACTTTCTGGTTCGCTCTCTTCAGCTACCGGGGCCTCGACCCGGCCAGCCGCAATCTGGGCCTTGTAAACCTGTTCAATATTGACGAACCTCTGGTTGGGGTCCGGAACCACCCTCTTCCTCTTGACCGTGGTCAAGCCACTCAACCGAGCTTTGAGGGCCTCAATTTCCTATGCCTGTTGAGCCAATTGGTAGTCCTTTTCGCCAATGACCTTTTCCAGCTTCCTGAATAACAGCCGTCGTGTAGAGGGATACTGATTTACGGTACCAAGGTTGTTAAAGTAGGTCCGACGGTCTGATACCTTCCGGGGGGTCGGCAATTCGACCTGGTTAGCCACTAAAGTAAGTTGGTTAGATGGCCTGGACGTTGGGGTCTTTGGTAGATGTTGTAGATTGTCAGGATCGGTGCTGTTGTTCGAATTCTCGAGCAAAAGACGACTCATCAGGGGCTTCGCCATACTAACCAGGCACAACCCACTAGCTTTCCACCTAGCCTTGATATTACAAGCTGTAATTGTATCCTGACGGGCCTTTAAGCGGCACTTCAGCATTATTTGCTTGCCAACGACTGTCGATTCGGCCCAAGTATTGATGTTGTTGAGGTATTTGCGGTAGGCGTACTTCAGGGGGGAGAAAATCGAAAGATCCAATGGTTGGAGGACGTGGGAGGTATAGGCCGGTAAAAAGACTAAGTGGACGTTGTTCTTGAAGCAATTCTATATAAAGTCATTGGTTGTATAACTATCGTAGCCGTCTAATATCAACAACCGGGGCTAGGTTAGATCTTCGGGCCTGGTCAGGGGGATAAACACCTGTTGAAGCCATTCCAATACAACGGCTTAGTTAGTCCAGCCTTTCTCGGTTGCAGTGAACAACCAGTCATCCAGTCCATCCTTTCCCACCGGAAACCACTGCTATTGAACACTCTTGCCCTTGAAAATGACAGCAGGGGGGAGTGCTACGCCTATAGCCGAGATACATTCGATAAAGGACGTCCATGCCCTCGAACCAGGGTCTTTTCGTTGTACTGCCCGGGTTTTAAAGCTCCTAACAACTAGGCCATTGGTTCCTTGGCCTTCCATCAGGCTGTATTCGTTCATATTGTACCGGTTGGCTGGTAAGATAGCCTTGACGGCTGAGATCTAGAGGAGTGGGAACCAGGCCCGGATAACTAGGCCAGTGGCTCCGTTGATACGGACTGAATCAATTTTCCAGGCCCGTTGGGTCTTCAAGATAGGGTTCCTGGCGATAAAACGGTTGATCCAACGCTTCCCAAGCCGTATATCGGGGGTCCCCTGGGTCTCAAGGATACGGTTACCGAACAGTCGGATTTGGCCGTGGTTTAGTGGGACTCCGAGGTCTACCTGGATCAAGATCCATTGGGTA
Organism: Parachaetomium inaequale; assembly: GCA_033296685.1. Lineage (NCBI taxonomy): Eukaryota > Fungi > Ascomycota > Sordariomycetes > Sordariales > Chaetomiaceae > Parachaetomium > Parachaetomium inaequale. Next base: position 2,664 of record MU854813.1, on the reverse strand, counting down.
AGACGATCTTCCTGTATTCGGCTGAGTGACTATAACCATTCGGCACCCTCCCGACGAGTTTTGCGGCCTGCAAGTCGGTTGCGGATGGTTGACTCTGGGATGTTGAATTCCTTGGCAAGGCTCCGTATAGACCGCTTTCCTTGGTTGAATATTGCGATCAGGTCATGGATATCTTGCTCCACGTACGGCATCTTGAATGGGTTGTATTGTAGTCAAAAAATGGGGTTGTTTGGCCAACAATTGATAGAGTTGTCGTCGGTTGAAGTAGGTGGGTGGGAAAAAGCGGTGTGGAGATGCGGGTGCGCCAAAGGCAGGGGTGCGCCAAAGGGGGGGAGTCCGACTTACTGCTATAGGAGTAGAGAAAGGAGTCGCGATTCCAAACTAGATTGGAGCTTTGGTCTGCGCAATCTCATGGGCTATAATTGGGTTGTTGATTCAGCATTATAGTATAGAGAATTAATTAGGTGCTGCAACTGATTGCCAAAGCCTGTCCTAATGTACATCGCAGTGAAGACGGCAGGTTGCGCTGACCTCAACAATGCTTCGGATTCGAGACTAATGAAAATTCAGTAAGCTACCTACTAACGGGTTACCTAGTATTACTACTAAAAGGATATATATATCTAGGTCGCTAAATGGATTCGTATATACTCTGAATGCCAGGCTTATAACGTAAAGCATTTCGAAGAAGTAGCTAGTTGGATATACCCTTCCTCGTAACCTATAGCAAAGTAGTATCTCGATATCTAATATATACCCTCTAGATAGATAGAGAAGAAGTATTTTCTAGTCGAGGCCTACGACGGTCTTATAGGGTTTATAGAGGCGAGGATCCTCTAGGACAAGAGTTTAGAGGCTATATGCTAGTTCCTAGAATGTAATATCTTCCTTCGATAGGGCCTACCACTATATATAGTTATAGATAGAGGCTCTAAGTTCAAAGGAGAGGTGAAGGCTATACTACAATAGCTAAAGATCTAGTAGGTTATTATTTTACTATATAACTCCTATACTAATAGTATCAACGAATAGGGCTATATTCCTATTATATCTTCGCTAGCTAAGATAACTAGAGGTATAGGGAAGAACTAGCGGGAGCTACTTCCGTTCGTCTTATATATAGACCGAACTACTATAAGGGGACTATTACAAGGATGTTCGCCCTTTTCGATAATATATAACTATAACTCTATTAGCCTAATCGAAAACGATATCCCGACCTGAAGAACTATAGTATAGGACTCGATCACCCCTGAATAGATAGAGCAAGGGAAGTAGAAAGCTCGTTAGCAACTTCTTTTTCTCTATATACAAGTTCTTTAGGATGTACTCTATAACTTCAATATTATAGCTAAGTACGTTATAGTAGCAAGAGAGAAATCGGCCTAGAGGAGGAACGAGAAGAACTACTACTATTTTCGTACCTACGATGCTCAAGTTAATATTAAAGATATAGTCCTTATTTATAACAACCTTCGAACTCTCGATATAAGCTCCGTTTATAAGCTAGAGTTCTAGTAGGAAGGGCTATATTATATCTACTATATCAAGGACTATAGTACTTTCTCGAGATATTAGACGGCAACTAGATTCTAACGCCTTACCCCCTAAATAAAATTAAGAAGTTCTTTAAGGTCGATAACGTTTAGATAGAGGCTAATAGAGATAATATTATACCTAAGACAATCCCTAATATCGACCTAGAAGGTAGAGAAGTTCAATACTAGGGAAATACTAAAGAGGCTATAGAGCGTAAGGATAAAGGTAGCCTCTATATAGTTATAAGGAGCCGAGCTAGGGCTTTAGAAGAAAGGGAAATCCCTTAAGAGGCTACGGGTTGAACGGATTACAAGGATACTAAAGAAGTCCGTTCGAAAGGGAAGTAGAAGAAGGAGTTAGTAGTCGAGATTCTACAAGGGAAGCCGGAAGGGTAGTAAAGTCCTATTTCATTCTGTTATTCTAGTTTTGTAATTTCTCTCTATCTATTTAGATAGATCGGTATTGAAGGCTACTATTAATCTCTATATTTAGGTCCTTTGTTTTTACATTTCGTTTCTACTAGCGATATAATACATTACTAGAATAGCTTAACCCCTAGAAGGCACGACTTCAAAAAGTTTATATTTTCTTTCGTTTTTAGAATTTCTATAATAGTAGCGGTCTAGATAGAGGATAGACAGGGTATATTTAGTACAATCGAGCTAGTCCAGTACCTCTAGTAACCTAGAACTTAGAAACTAAGGAACCTAGAATTATAAGTTATAATAAGACTACTAGTAGTAGAGCAGAAGGCAATGTTTCGACTTTACAACCGGCTAGCTGAATATTATATACTGCCTACTACTAAATATACTATTATAATACTAGTTACCTATATCTAGTTGCTAAACTATTCCTCCTGCTATACTTTCTCTAGCCCTGTTACCGTTTCTACTTCCGTTACTTATAAGCCTTCTACTGCTTTTCCTTAGCCCTTTTATCTTCCCGATAGTAATGAATATACCGAGCTATCTGTCTAGAAAGAGCACTATCCTAGTCCAGCTCTACGATAGGTCTAACTATCTAAGATTCTAAAGCCAAAGGCCGTTTATTATAGTACGGTAGCAAACCCCGAGCCTTAAGTAGGTAGATAGGATAACTAGTATCGCCTCTAGGAATCCTATC
>MU854812.1:0-10305 GCA_033296685.1 Parachaetomium inaequale | reverse complement strand
ATAATAATAATAATAATAATAATAATAATAATAATAATAATAATAATAATAATAAATCTATAGACCTAGCCTCTTTTAAGAGAGTTCAAGAGGTAACTAGACTACTAGAGTAGACGTTGTAAAGCTAAAAGGTTTACAACTAAGATGATCTCAATCACAGTAGAATATATAGGCTTATAGCCAGATATAACTTACATTAACAACTGATGAACTCCTAGAGCTTATCAGAACGAGTGACTATATAGTAGCTATCTAGTCGATACCTTGTACCTAGATCGTTTAGATCCTTTCGTGATCCTCGCGATCTCGTAGATCATTAGGATCATTCCACGATCCCTACGATCCATCCCCTGACCGGATCGTGTCTTACTCTAAACGATCCCTTCGTGATTGGTCAGGCCCTATAGGCCTCTCCATACTTGGCCTACAGCCTGTTACATAGTAATGACTGGCTCGGAACGCCCCGTGCTCCGCCCCTTATATACGTCCCGGGGCTTGTTAGCTTAATTTGTAACACCTTGATGAAGCCGAAACTACGTATTAACAAGAGGGACAACTCTCTCCGAGTACTTCTCCCTATTTATCGGTCCCTATTCCTTCTCCTAGAAAAGAGCAGGCCCCTTGCTATATTTTGCTAAATATAAACCCTAGAACATCTATCTCTTTGGCCATTGTTTATGCTTAACAATGCAAGTTAGGTTGTATACCTCGTTTTAACGGCGTATAACCTAGACCTTTCGATAGGTACTAGCAGTTACCTAGGTCTCGTTGGTCTAGAGGATTTCGTAGTATCGCTTGAGAGGCTAGTGTATACGCTCGAGAGCGTTGTCGAGGCGGAGTTATCGGTTCTTCTCGGTAATCGAGGGCTTCCAGTATACAATATAGCGTTTGAAGCCGGCGTTACAAAGGGCGTAACAAATAGCGTACTCTGAACAGTCCAAGCCAAGAGCAAGATGAATCTTCGAGTAAGGTATTCGACGAGAGGCTTTCGAGGAGGTAACAAAGGCGATCAGATCGTCAATCTGTTCAGAACTAAGAAGGCCAGGTTGACCAGAGCGTTTCTTTGGTATAACATTTGGAGCGCGGCAAGCATGTCCAACTTGGTTGTAGGTAAGCCCAAGTTGTATAACGATTCGCTCGTACATAAGACTAAAATTGTAGAGGGTTTGAACTTGAAGCTGGTCATCGCGGGTAAGATCAGAGTTCTTGAAACGCTGGCTAGGTGGTGTAGAGGGGGGCTCTGAAGCTATTGCGAAGGTAGTAGGTGATGTTTTTCTGAATTGACGGCTGCGCGCGACGCGTTGGTACATTGAGGGGGAGAGTAGGCCCCTAACCGTAACCCTTGCCAGTACCTGACCCACTTTGAAAACTTTGCCGCCGGTAACATCAGTATATCTCTATATATATGCGACAGTAGCGCCGGCGGGGCTATCTTATCGGCTGAGAGTTGCCGAAGCCTTACACTAGGCATAGCCCGTTACAGCTCGCACTTGCTAGGAGGCTGCAAAAGCATCTAATTCAGCTATTTCTGATGTAATTTTAGTTAGTTCCTAGTGTTGTTGTATTACAATTGAGGATAATACTCGTAGGGTTGTAGAAAGCGGCCGACTCACTGATATGGCCCGCTGATAATATACGTTAGGAGGGTCTTCATCGGCCATCCTCCTCAGGGGCTGGCCTTCTCTTTGTTGTTGCCACCGAGCCTGCTATACTAGTTCTACCACCTCTTCAGTAGCTAGCTTCTTGTTCCTTCTCTCCTCTATTCTCCACCTCTAGTTGGCCCACTAGGCCAACCACACTCTGTTCAACCCAATCAATTGAGCTCATTTTTACCGTGCCCTGCGTGAGGTCCACCCTTGTGTCTCCTCAACGGAGGCCGGTTTCCGTTTGGGAGACTCCAACAACATAACATGGCACGGGCTGTGCCCGTGACTACCCTCCTCTCAAACAATGCCCTCAGCTTTAATCCGCTAGGGGGCTTCCGAAATCCGTCGAGCAATCCAAGACTGCCATTTCCATGTTCTCATTTAAATCCTCATTGTGATACGTAGCGTTCCTCGGGACGTTCCGTGACCGCACGCTCTCCCTCACGGGTCGCCCTGCTGTAGCCGCAGCTCCTGGCCTTCCCGCTGGTTGTTGACCTTCTCGTCATTGCGCTCCTTGGTGTAGGTCCTCCTGTCGGCGCCGTCTGACCCAAATCGCGTCATCGCAGCCCCGTAGGTCAGTTGCTAGTTGCCATGTCGGCTCCTCATATCCTTCCTACTTCACCAGGTATTGCCATCCGCGATTGTCAGCCTTGCCGCAGTCCAGGATCTTTTCAAACTTCCATTCCTCCACCTCCGTGCCGTCGTCAGCCCGGGTAACCACGCGGGCCCGGTTTGCCCGGATATCGCTCTGCGTTTGGTCCTGGCCTGCGACTCCACCTCCCTTGTATGGCTGAACCATTGACACACGGAAGTGTTGAAGACCTTCATGTTCTCCGGCAGCCGAAGTGTGAGAGCGTGTGACGATGCCTTGGTAAACTCGAACCGGCCTTCCCATCGGGGTTCTTCCAAAACGTCGACGCCAGGTTGCCCATGCTGGTCAGCGTGTCGGGATGCTCCTCTCCCAGCACCCTCGAACAGATATCAAGTTCCTTCGCCTGTAAATCCTCGGCATTCCTCCATCGGCCTTGGTTCGCGTACGTCAATGCCAGGTTGGCCATGCTGGTCAGCGTCGAGGGATGCTCCTCTCCAAGCACTTCCCTTCGCGACCCTCTCGCCTGTAACCGGAACTTCTCCGCGTCATTACATTGACCTTGGTAAGAGAAGAAACTGGCAGCATAGTGGAGAAGTGATTCCCTTGCCAGCCTCTCATCGTTCGACCCAGTGCTTTTTCCTTACTACTCTCAGTAGCAGTATTGCCTACTTCTCTGGTACCATTGCAATCACAGGATACACAAATTTTCGGGATGCGGGTGGTGTGGCAGTTCAAATTGGAGCTTTGGGCACGTTTGGTGAATTGCCTTCTCTCATGCTGGGATGACAAACCGCCATTTTCCCGCATGGCGTCGAAGATACGAATGGCCTTGGGAAAACCCTGAGCAATCTTGTCGCACGTCTCACCGGTGGAACGTATCTGGTGACCAAGTCTGAGACAAAGTGGAACATTTCCGGCTTTCTAGCCAAGGAGGAACAAGAAGATGACCCCGACAAGGAGTATCAACTTCCAGACGACTCAAATTCTCTCTCTTATTTTCACAGCTGCCGTATACCGGTTTCTTGCCCCGTCCACCTCTGGGAGATTGCCTTCCCGTTTACCCACTTAGTTTGGTTCACAATATGTAGTAAAGCAGCTTACAAGGCATCATCCCTCTCGCCCTTCTGTTCTGTATACCTGAGCCGACGAGACCAAGACAAAGGTAAACCCAGCCGTCAACACCAGATATACAATCGCAGGTAGGATGAAAAGCAAGTCAGGGGCGTGTGGCGTTGTCGCAGACAGGAGTTCGATTACTCTAGCAGGGCGTACACCGCCAACAGCAAGGCAACACACCATTCATCCACAGTCCATTTCATTCTTAGCTGTGACGACACGAGGTGATTGATGTCTGCATGCTTTATTTTAAGCATGATTCAGCAACTCTCCGCTGGGTTTCTGAGGTTTGAGTGCTGACAAGCAGCAGCAGAGACCCACAGACAACAACGGCCTGATCAAACTGCCGGGACAGGCAACATCGCATCTCTCACGAGCGGCCGAACCACGCCAAAACTTAGTATTGTGCAGTCGTATTTGCTGAGATGCAAGCACGCGTTACAAAGGTCAATGAGAGCGAGGAGACCCGCAAAATCTCCCGCCGGGCAGACTTAAGAGCCCATTGAGCAACTGGCATACCATTGCAGAATGTAGACCTCGTCTTCCAAAGAAGATGGAAATAGGAAAGACTATCAACAAGGAGTACATATGCCCTATGGCGCAAAAAGGATCAGAATATGAATGTCGGTATCCCTAAAAACGACCAGAGACAAGAATTGCGACCCAAAAACACACGCGTGACTACAGATACAGGGATGATCCAACCGTCCTTTTTTCGAGCACCAGAGTCGCTTTCGGAGAACAATTCCTCAAGCTTCTCGGGACGTCGTCAGGTTCGTCAAATAGACACTCAAGCCCTCCCCTCCAACGGCCGTGCAAACCACACACCCGCTCCACAATCCGTGCCATGACCTCCGGCCTAGGTCCGTGGCTAACCCTAATCATTCTGCTGCACGGCTCCCAGCGCCTTCGGCCCCTCTAATACCGCTTTGTCCTAACATGTCTAAGAGCGTGATCGAAGAAGCAATTCACAATTCACCGTCATAGTGGATGTCGCGAAGACAATGATTCCGCCCAAGTATCTATTCCGATTCTCAGGCATCCACGCTCTAGTAAGTACTATTCCCCTTGCGCCTGTCCTGAGGCCTATCACCCTCGGCGCTACTTGTCTCAACGTCGATCTGGGTCGTCTTCATGATATTTTGTTGACTAGAGGTCGAGTGTGAATCATCCAATCGATTCCACGGAGGACCCTCCTTTCGGCGAAGACTCGGAAGTCCTCGCTTCTGCAGGCCACCAAGTGATTCGAGCTGGGTTCCGCCCTGCAGGAGCAAAGGCTGTTCAGTGAGCGCCAAGTTTAAAATTGAGGTTTCGTAGGGAATATTAGGGGTCCACTTACATCGCCTGTGGTCGGTCCGGATTTCCTGCCAGAAATGCCGGAGGAGTTGTAGTAGAACTTCTTGAAGAATATACCGAGCGGAGGCAAGGAGCAGGCAATGACGCCTAAGCCAGCCTCTAGCACTGACCAAAGGATCGTCTGGCCCCAGTTATCTGGATCAAAGATGATAAGTTATGTTTGTCCTACACAACCACGCCACTGGGGGGGTAACAGGTGATTCTTGCTTACGCAGAGATTTGATGGGATACTTTTCGGTGTCATAAGCGTGATAGTACCCCATGCGGACTAGGCCAGCAGCACTGCCAATCATGCCCAAGCTGAGAATGATCTGGATCGTTATCTTCCTTCGCTTTGGCATCTGTAGATCCCGTAGCATGAAGAATGGCGTGATCGCGCATGTCCAGTCCACCATGGCCAGGACGACAGAACCTGCATAGCTGATGATGATCCAGCCCTGTTTGATACGACAATAACCACTTGATACTGACTGTCAGCTAGCACAGAGGGAGATGAAACAAAAGAGATAAAACAACACACAGTTTTTCGTTCCACAGAGCTGGAATGGGCGAGCAGCTGACAAACATGATGACCAGACACACGAGCGCATTGACGCTCAGCACGGCCATGTTGCCCCAGATGATGTAGGCATAAAACTTGGTTGCGCTCAACCGGAGGATCATGAGGGCCATGGCGAGCTTGGTTAGGACCGACGAGGCGAAGTAGATCATCTCAAAGTAGAACATGTATTCTTTCACTCTGACCTGGTAGTAGAGGAGCATCCCGTCGGGTACTTGGCTGTCGTGGGCTCCCAGGCCCCATTGAGTCGCGAAGATAAGGAAGACGATAGAAGGCCATAAGGGGAGCTACTCGAGTTTGTTAGTTGACGACAACAACCATAGGCAAAGGCAAAGTCGGGTAGAAGCAGACGTACCCATCCGGCCACGGCGAAAATGTCGTCCCAACCCCATGCTCGCTGTGATCCCGAGCGCTTGAACCTTACATAGACGCGAAGGCCGACGATGATGGTGGCGAGAGCACCCAGAAGATATGATATTGCTTGGATAACTTTCGTAAACCCCTCGACTGGAATTGGTGGGAGGCTGTGAGCAATCTCTGATATACGTTCCCCTTCTTCGCTTCGACTCCTCAACGACTCCATGTTGGAGCAGCAGTGGACCTGATAACCTGATATTGTAAACGGGGTGCAACGAGCTGTCGAAGGGTCCACATGGAGAATTGACGAGCGCCAATGTGAGACTGCAGATGAGAGCTTGGTAGCGTATGGAGTGGGAGGTAACAAAGTGCATGGCAGAGCTCCGCTGACAAAGGAGAGCGAGCGAGTGTGGTGTATATATATACAAAAGAGACCCCCCAGTGCTTGTGTAAGCAGTGATCACCCTCCCAGGAGCTTAGCAGCCACTATCAGCCACCGGCTGTGGCTGCGACAGCCAACGTCCATGACTGCGCCTTTGCTTCTCAGGTCTCTGGAATCTAATGTAGGAAACCAGCCAAAACCCTGTTACGATTGTGGATTCACACCCAAGCACCTCATCCTGTCTTGCGAGCACTTTCCCCTGTACGAATGTAGGGGGCGGAAATAACAGCAGTTGGCCACAGATTGATTGAAGCTGCCGATCTCGTTGTCTCGTTCAAATAGCTGCGGGCAATCGCACAGACCCTGAGAATCCTGCTGTACCAAGCCACCAGTTACCCCTGAATTGCGTGCCCCTGCAGTGCTTGCGGCTTTCGACAAGGATCCAAGAGGAAAGTAAGACGGCAAAACCTAGAACCCGTTTCCTGACCGCTCAGTATGAGATTCAACAGGTGCCATGTGCGAGGGAAGGCACAACTTACAATAAGCTTATTCAATCGCAACCCCTATCCCATTTGAGACACTCTACGGTGTGGACACTACTTCGTCCTAAAGCTATGCTTAACCTGAAAAACCTCGGTAAGGTAGTTAGCAGAAAACTCCGAGCGTTGTAATTGGGCTGTGATAGTTCGACTTGCCCCGTTAATGCTTCTGCTGCTCGGTTAATTTTAGGGAGCAGCGGCCCTGGCAGCTAACATTTTGCCCCAAATGTCCTCCCCCCCACCCCTTAAGAGGGTTGACTAACGCTTCAGCGAGCACTAGGAATATGCCCGCGACTGATCTACATTTCCCTTTCCGCTTTCTTTTCCTCTCCTCCCCACACATGACCCTGTTGAAGGTGCCCAGTGCTGCACTGCAACCTCACTGCGGCAGTACTATGTAAAACGAACTACTACAGTAGGAGACCCGGCCTCACATCCCGTCCATGTCCATTATCAAAAGGGTTTCGAACGAACAACATCACCCCCACCGCTTCCGGGCACCAGTAAGCACTAGGACACTTCCCCACATCCTCACCAAGCACCCACACCCAATTCGCCGGGACGGCCCAGGTTTCTCCTCCTCCTCAAACTCTAAGCCGCAACGGGGTTAGAAGCCCTCAAGATCCCGTCTCGGACTGTTCCCCGGGCGTGAGCTTTCGTCGCGTTTTGGCCATTCCCAAGCCTCGCGAAGGATGCGCTTCAATTGTGTACTACCTCGGTACTGGTTGGCCCACTTTTCTACCGTTCTTTTCCATGATAACGGAGTACCCCCACCCCGGCCCAACATCAAAGTGCAGCACCGGCCGAGTGGGGAGTCATGCACAGCGAGTCTTGGTGAAGCCGCGGCCAGAAACGGCAACAGGGGAGCGACAGCTAATTTCATGCCACAAGGGGTATCGAATTCATATGGTTGACCCCTGGTGTGGGCACGGAGTAACCCTTACTGTGGTTACAGGCAAAAGTTTTGTATGTGGGTCACGTACCGGCAGGGGGGCGGTCAGCCCCCTGTCCAGCCTGTCGAAGTACACCCACCCACCCACTGAAGCTCCCGCTCATCGCGGGAAAGGTCATTGCTCTTAAAACGTAAGGCAACTGGAGTTGTAGGCTCTGGAGGCATCGCCGTTGTGGTGGACAAATGCCCTCGAAAGGCCCTGGCGAACGCGTTGTTTTGGTGGGAGCTTCAGTGGGTGGATGGGTGTGGTACTTCGACAGGCTGGACAGGGGGGCTGTCAGCCCCCCTGCCGGTACGTGACCCACATACAAAACTTTCGCCTGTAACCACAGTAGTAAGGCGGAGTGTCCCTGCATCACTGCGCCTTTCATCCAACCATCGTTTCTCCGACAAGTGTGAGGGTGATAACGTAACGCCTGACCAACATGTTCAGCTTCTTTTTCGGTCCGTCCAAGGCACCGCAGTGCGTGCCGACTGATCACGTTGTTCCTGTGGGCTTCTTTGACGACACCATCATCTTCAGGACATTTGTCTTGTACACCGTGTTTGTGTTCGACGATGTGCTCGATGCCCAGAAGCTCCACTCCTCGTTGGAGCGCGTAGTCGCCCGCCCTGGCTGGAACAAGTTAGGAGCCAGGTTGAGAAGAAATGTAAGCTCTAAACATTCGAGAGAAAACGTCTCGTCATCCAGGAGATAAACTGACACGGGTTGCTCCAACTAGGACCACGGAGAGCTAGAGCACCACATTCCGGCGGCCTTCTCTCAAGACCGCCCCGCTATCGGATTCGACCACCAGGACCTGAGTGACTTGGCCGTAGAAGACCACCCCACCGCCTCGCATATCCCTCGCCCGCCGCGCAATGGCCGGCCCGCGATTGTGGTGGACCCCGACGACCTATCCGAGCTTGTATACGGTCCTGACGTCCCGAGACGGCTTGACGATTATCTTTACGCGGACCGGCCCCAGCTCGGGCTGCGAGTTGTCTCGTTCAAGAACTCAACCATCATCGTCTTGCACTGGATACATCTAGCTTTCGACGCCACGGCAAAACGGTCTCTTCTCGATGCCTGGACGCTGATGCTTCAAGGGAAGGAAGACGAGATCCCCGAGCCGCTTGCTCCCGACAACTACGTTCTGGAGAATATCGGCAAGAAACCGACCAAGCCCCATGCCCTCGCCCATCGCCGCGTGTCCATGCCTGGTCTTGTTTCGTGGGCGCTCCGGAATGCCTACCCCTTGTTCATTCGTCCCAAAGAACACCGCATGGTCTGCGTGCCCGCTGCGTACCTTGCAAAGTTGAGGGAGAAGGCTCTAGCGGAGCTCAATGCCCAAGCAGCTGCCGCAGGGCAGAAGGAAGAACCGTTCCTGAGCGAGGGAGATGTTCTCTTGGCTTGGGTGACGCGCCTAGCAATGGCAAACATCTCTAAGGATTCCGAGAGAATCGTAAGTACTCGTCCGAGACCGAAGGTCGCATCAAAATGCTAACATGACATGTTTTTACATGAAGATCGCTGTACAACAAGCATACCAGTGGCGTCGCGTCTTGAAAGATCTCATACCCGCCAACACACCCTTCCTCGGTAACTGCGTTGGCTTTCTCGTTACCCTAATGCCGGCAAAGGATCTCCTCCGGAAGCCGCTCAGCTTCCTAGCCTCCCACATCCGCCGGTCGATCGAGGAGCAAGGCTCGCGCGAACAGATTGAAGCCTACGCATCGTTCATCCGGCTGGACCCCAAAAATAGGGCGCCACCATTCTTCGGCGAGAGCTCGATGCAGTTGCTGATGTTCTCGAATTGGCAGAAAGCAAACATGTACGGAACGGATCTGTCGGCGGCTGCCGTCAAGCCGAGGGATACCACCTTGATGCCGTCTTATGTCCAGAGTATGCAGGGCCCGTACAACTTCACCGATGGAATCATCATCGTGGGCAAGGATGCTGAGGGAAACTATTGGCTTTCCGCATATAGGGTGAAGGGGCTTTGGGAAATGATGGAGACGGAGATGGCGAGGGACAAGATCTAGTACCGAGGCGCTCAAAACCTCGCTTCGTTGGGTTACATTTATTTCTCGGTGCTGTATTAGTGGAGAGGGTACAAGATCAATAGGAGCCGGAGAGGGGAGGAAGGCGGAAAGTACTAGAAAAGAGAAACGTCTGAAGGCTCTTCTCCATGTATAGGGATCAACTACCGCCACTATGTACGGAGGGTTTGTCTATACATTCTCTTTGCCTTTTATTAACATTAATTAATTCAAGCCTTTCTATACCTATAACGTATACGTCATCATATACCTTGTCGTTCGTAGCTCGTATGCTGTCTCGCAAGCCGGTCTATGGTTGATCAAAGGCTCCATGAGTGGCTGGAGTCAGAAGAGAGCGAGGGCTTCTACCAACAAACCCTGGCGAGCATTCGCGAATCACGAATTCCGGAGCTGAAGGTCTTGGGTGTGACGATATTGCTCTGGTATAGCAGGCTTCTTCCTGGACCAGACGGCTGTTCGACTACTGGTGTGTATTTGTGGGACTTTGGTCGGCTGTTGCATAATGAACCCGTTCGGAGGCAGCAGGTGTTGAAGATGATGGCTCTCTCGATCAAGACAGTCATTCGCGGAGAATGTCATCCAACCTATTATTCGCAGCATTGGGCAAGGACTGCCTTGTTGGTATGGCAGAGGCAGAGGAGCACCGTAGCAGAGGGGAAGAGAGCTAAAGCTGCATTTATATTATTATTATTATTATTATTTCCTACGCCGATATGCCCGTAGGCGCGCCGGTCCTTCTACTGCTATATACAAAGGAAACCGT
>MU854811.1:0-10351 GCA_033296685.1 Parachaetomium inaequale | reverse complement strand
GGTTGCTGTTTTTAGTTCTCTGGGTTGCTGTTTTTAGTTCTCTGGGTTGCTGTTTCAGACCCCTAGTCGCTGTTTCCGGCCCCTGGTTTGCATGCCCCGCACGACGCTCCGCGCACCCCGGGGTTGCTATACCCACCTACGCTTACCCACGGTCGCTTTTGGCGGTCCTGGATCTCGGCCGAATATAAGATTGTCAACGACCTGTAATTCGTATTAATTAGAGGCGTCCGATGTCCGATTGAGACAAAGCAGGCACCTCCCCTCTGTAAACGATCATGAAGAAACAGATGCCGAATACAGACCGATCCGCTCGTCGGAAAAGGGATAGAAGCGGCGAGAATTTCCGGAAGCGATGGCAGACCCTTGTCAAGACCGGACATGCGCTTCATCGGAATTATAGCGCGAGGATCTACTTCTCGATATTTATCCCTAGGACACGAAGAGACTTTGTCTTTCGTTCAGACAAGGATGTCTTGCCTATCGTGCCGGGTGAATTGGTATGTAGTTTTCTTCTTATGATAGAATAGCTACTAACTAATGTTAAAAGGAAACGATATATCCCCGGCCAGTCGTAGTCACTGCGCGGACAACTCCAAACGCTTGAGAGTTCGGCATGGTGTCTATAGAGAAGGAGAGATTTGTAGTTTAGTACAAGGCGAAGATTGCTTGTCAGCACAACCATATTGCGCTGTAACACACCTCGGCATTTTACCCCAACTCCATCAAGCTCGCTATTGATCCAAGGATGGAGCAACTAAGACTCAATAGGACCTTATTTTCTTCTTCTTGATCTTCTTTAAAGGGAGACAAAACCTCTTGGGCTTCCAGCTCCTCAATCTCAGCCGCCAATGCATGTGACGCTTCTCAGTGGGCAATTCATTCTCATTGCCACGCTGGGTCTCAGTGTGGTCTGCATCTCAATGTGGCCGGGATCTCAATGCGGCCTTGGGTCTCGGTGACGGCCACATTGAGATCCCGGCCACATTGAGATGCAGGCCGCATTGAGTAATGGCCTGTACAGGGTACTCGTCAAGGGGAGTCTGGCAGGCGCTTGTTTAGCCCTGACGAGTAGCCCCAACGAGTAGGTGGCGGACCCCCTGGAGGTGTTTTGCTCGGTGAGGAAGGCGTGGGCAACAACGTTGGTAGAGAGACCCCAGCATTATCCGTATGAGGATGTCCCCTATTTTAGCATGTGCATAACAAGGGTGGAGCTATGACATCAACAATGTGCCACTAGTGGATGAAGACAGAGAAACGGGAACTGGTGCCACTAGTGGATGAAGACAGAGAAACGGGAACGGGTGCCACTAGTGGATGAAGACAGAGAAACGGGAACTGGTGCCACTAGTGGATGAAGACAGGGAACGAGAACTGGTGCTACTAGTGGATGAAGGCAGGGAAACGGGAACTGGTGCTACTAGTGGATGAAGACAGAGAAACGGGAACGGGTGTTACTAGTGGATGAAGACAGGGAAACAGGAATGGGTGCCACTAGTGGGTGAAGACGGAGAAATGGGGAATGAGGCTTGTGGACAAAGAAAAATGGAAAATGGCCACTAGTGGATGAAGGTGCCAAGGGTTAGGCCCGGGCACCAAGATGTCAGTGACCAGAAGGAGAAACCTGCATTGTCGGGCTGTGATGTCATAGCTCCATCCCTGTCATGCACGTTGCTAAAAATAAGGGCATCCTTCGTGCCTTGGCTCGATCTGCCCGGTTACTTGACGAGCGCTTGAGAGAGAGAGATAATTGGCCAAGAAAGGCACCTGTAAGATTAGATTAGATTAGATAAGGATGAGCCTTCTGATGTCATCGGGTGCGGCCAGCTCAAGGAGCGTTCTAGAGGAGCGTTCCAGAGGTCAAAAAATGTCGCTTGCATCTCAGTGTGGCCTGCATCTCAGTGTGGCCCGAGGTATGGCTTGGGCCTCAGTGTGGCCAGTAGTGTGGCCTGCATCTGCAAAAGAAGCAGTTATCCTCTGTATAACAGGCTGAGCCCTGCAGAGCCTCGGCAACCCTCGGCCAATGACTCCGCCAACGACCCCATCGACGACCCCATCGACGACCCCATTACACTTATCCCTTTTCTGCTTGGCATCTCCACCTGGTCGGACAGTGACCAACGCAACACGTCGGAGATTTTCTCTTCTCTTCTTTCCTTTCCTCAAGCTTAGTTATACTCGCAGAGTCGTCATCAGATAGTTGCAATACACTCCTGGGACCGTTACACTCTGTAATTGTCATTATGATTCTCTATTCTCGCTAGTTATAGGCTTTAAGGAATGTCCTGGGACTAGCTTGTTGTCCTAAGACGAGTAGGGTCCTAGGAGCACAGATCCTAGGACTGAACATGTCCTAAGACAACTAGTGAGTCCCAGGACCGACTACGTCCTAGGAACAAGACGTCCTAGGACTGACTGTGTCCTAGGAACAAGACATCCTGGGACCGACTACATCCTAGGAACAAGATGTCCTAGGACTGAATATGTCCTAAGACAACTACTTAGTCTTAGGACCGACTGCGTCCTAGGAACAAGACGTCCTAGGACTGACGCTGATCTTAGGAAGCTCGTAGGACATCTTATCCAAGGACAGCTTAACAGCAGATGTCAATGTCACCCACGCCACTGCATGGGGCTGCAGGTACAGGAGAACATGGGATGATCGAGATCCAGATGATCTCGATGGCGGGTCGCCTGCCTTTCCTGTATATTTAGCTGCTGAGTCCGCCACTGCTCCTGAGCACAGATCCCAAGGATCTGTCTTCTGTCAAGATTGACCATACTGTTGCATCCGATTCTCGCACGACCCACGAGTGCAGCAAGCGCAGTGTTCCATAGGTCGACAGATCTACAAGGCGGTATTTTGGCGCTGTTTACAGCACAGATATAGAGATATTACGGTACCGCTGCACGGCATGAGTGTCAGGACCGCAGTCGGTCCTTAGGGGTGGTGTTGCTGAAGTAAAGGGGTACAAGCACTGTAGGAGCACCGAAGCCGCAGAGATCACGCGATGATGGGGAGGGAGTTGTTTCCACCAAGGTCACATTGAACTCTGCCTTTCCCCCTTTTCCTCCCTTTTCCAGGCGGCACTGCCTGTCCTTTTTGCCTCCCTCCCTTGCCCTCGTTCTGTTCCGACATCTCCCACCTGGTGCAGGACTGACGTTATTACAGCGCCCTCAGGCCTACCATTTCTTTTCCTAACCCTCCATTCCAGTCAGCCGCAGAGCTCCCAAAGGGGAAACATTCGGGGCGATCAGCGCCATCGCTGCCTCTCCGCGGCTACCACCGGCCTCCTGCGATCGCCTGGCCCTGGCCACCCGAGAACCGCGCCGAACTCAGGGCCTGGCGCCCCCGGGCCGTGGGAGCGCATGATCCCGGCCATGACAATGAGGACTCGTTGAAACGGGCGGCGGCACCACGACCTGTGGCACGGCGACCGCTGGTATAGGCCTGTAGCATGACCAAATTAGATGGTTTCAGAATCTGAGACGTCTACCAAAATCCAGTCCAGGTCTGCCAACATCCGGTCCAGGTCTACTAAAATCCAGTCCAGGTCTACCAAAATCCAGTCCAGGTCTACTAAAATCCAGTCTGGGTCTGCTAAAATCCAGTCCAGGTCTGCCAAAATCCAGTCTAGGTCGACTAAAATCTAGTCTAAGTCTACTAAAATCCAGTCCAGGTCCCCGCCGGTCTTTACAAAAGAGGGTCTAGCTTGTTCCACTGAACAGTAGCTATAAGCCCGTATACCTCCTTAGTCATGTTTTCATCCGCCCAACAGTTCCTGTCTGACTTGTGCAAGGAGACCCATATCAATAGACTGATGAGACCTGATTGCGTACTCTGCCATTGTCGCAAGGAGCTGAGAGGCTTTGACAATCCCGGCAGGTGCATTTTGCACGATATCAGAGGCTAGCTGTTCCAGGTCTCGTTCAGTATTTTTTATCGTCGTTCTGTTGCTTCAAGAGAGTTAGTATAAATCTGTATGTATAACAAAGAAGAGTGTATATGCGAGCCTCTCTACTGTTTCCGAGTATATAATGACAAAGATAGGCGACGGCCCTGCGAGGATTCTCTAGCGCCGGGCGACTCGATTGCGTAGCTTTACCTCAACCCTAGAGGTAACAGCTTGTTGTGCTTCGATATATATATCGGTGGCGATGGAAGCGTTCCTATAGCCTCTCCTTCGAGCCGGAAGCTGTCCGTTTCGCCTATCGGAGGCGACGATCTTTTGGAGTGACTCAAAGACGTACGCCAGCCGAATATAAGCGAGCCTGGATAGCATTTTATCTCCATCAGTTCTAGCCTTGTCTAGCAACTGGAAGGAATTGAGGACGCAAGGATCCGAGCTTGCTACGTTATCGGGTATTATGGTCTTGGTAACGATCGATATCCAGCTATTGAGGGCCGTCTCAAAATGGTTGGCGAAGAAGGTAATCACGTCGTGCCGGACGAGGCTAGGAACAATCTCCAGCGGCTTATTCCTAGCGTAGGGTCGCTGCTCTAGATTTTGGCGTGGAATGTACGGCTTCGGCTTTCGCTTTCGTCTTGTTGCGGCTGCTGCTCCATTGCTTCTCGATGCCACTGTATCCTCCCCGAGTTTGAGGCGCTGGAATGCCCCTGTTAATGAAGAGATAGGAGAAAGGGCGGGATCAGAAGCTCGGCTAGTTTCAGTGCATTTGTCTTCGATATCCATAGCGTCGTATATTAATGGCCGATTTTACAAGAGAATAGGAGCAAGCCTTAAGGGGTTATCTTTGCGCTTATATATGAGCATTTGGCTCGATCCAGGCTGCAGACAAAGATCCGTGGATCCGGAATGCTAGCAGTGCCTCACTGTGCCACAGGAATCCGGAATCTTACGTTTGACTAAAGTACTCTTTTTCGGTCATTCTGCTGGATTTTGATTGTGCCACAGGTCTATATCAGCAGTGGCCATGCCATAAGCCGCCGGGCTACAAGTCGCAGTGCCGCCGCTTGGTCGAGTCCTCGGTGGCCGGACCACGCCTGTCTGACTCAGAGCCCCCACGGCAAGGCAGCTACTCACACTCAGGGTAAGGCCGGTACTCAGCAGACTCAGATACCCCTAGAGTTGTTAGCGATACGCAGCAACTATCATCTCTATCCTAAAATAAATCTTCTAAAAAAAATGCGCCACCCTAGGCCTGGGGGTTGTGTTGGGAGGTGCCGGGGCACGGCGAGACGCTGCTGCAAGGCCATGGCGGAGGAGCGCCGCCGCTAAGGAGTGCCGCCAACTGCCGTCCGACCCCACGCTTCCCGCGCTCCTGGCCCTGTCGACACTGACGACGAGGAATTTCCAATTCCGAACTGCACCTCCCTCTGGGTAGGGTGCAGACGGAGAGCCGGTATGCGGTAGGCGCTGTATAAACTACCCTACATCGGAGCACGTCGGAGCCCGCCCCACATCGGAGCGGCATCAGAGCCCCACATCGGAGAAGAGCCTCAAGCAGAGGTTGGGCCTGATGAAGGATCTGTGCCACTCGAAGACTGTGCCACCTCTGGGTAGAAACAGATCGTGGAACTGACGATGGAACGAATACCTCTAAGGTGGGATTTATTCTAAAAATAACAAGGACATTGTCTCAAGCTGCTCTACAGTCACAGTGGACGCTTCGAGGTGGCTCAGCTTCTTTATTGACGCGACATTCGCGTCGCCGGAAATGGCCAGGGTCGTTGCCGGGGCAACTTCACACCAATGACGTAAGTTGGCGCAGATCGCCCCACCGTGGGATCAGATCCAGCTGACCCCCCCCGCCCGATCCTCCATCCCCTGCACTTCCCCACTAATTGCAACCACACCCGCCTGGCCGATCGACCGATCGACGCCGCATTACAGCTTCTCCTCCCGTCCCGCCCCTGCCTCACGCACGCCAGCTCGACACCTCTACAAGCAGCTGCAAATCGCCACTGACGGAGGCAGGGTAAACATATTCAAGCTACCGGGCTAATATGGCGCGCAAGAAGCGGACAAAAATGAAGAAGGACGAGCTGAAACCCAAGGTCGCGAAACCGAAAGGCCCTGTCGACGTCGAGAGGCAGTGTGGCGTGATGCTGCCACACGGCCAGCCATGCGGCCGGTCTCTGTGTTGCAAGAGACATAGAATGAACGCCAAGCGAGCTGTGCCGGGCAGGTCGCTGCCCTACGACATGCTTCTGGCGACGTACCGGGAGAAGAACTGGGCGAAGCAACAAAAGGCCGCCATCGATGCCAACGCGCCCCTGGAGGACGAGGACGAGGCAAACTAAGCGGCCGTCCGAGCATAAAAGGGAGCCTCCGTCCTCTCCCTGGTGAAGTCGAACGAGGATACAGCTTCCTTCTTCCCAACACTTCCTCCAACCCTGCTTTCACGATCAACCCCGCGCTCGCCCACTTATTAGGCAGGCAGAGAAAGGAAAGCAGGACCGTCTGGATGTTCCCGGCCCCACTCCGCCGCCGATATGGCCCGGCCCCGATCCGCAATCCCCGCACCAATTGCAACCACACCCATCCGGCCGACCGAAAGGAGGAGGAGGGGACGTCCGCAGGGGGTGATGGGTAGTGCGGGGTTGTACCACCCCCAACCCCCGCGAAACCGGCTTCCACTCCTGCGGCATCTGGCCCCTCGCCTCGTACCTCAACCGCTCCTGCCTCGGTACTGCGTTCCGCTCCTTCATCGGCGACCTTCTCATCACACGCGCAACGCGGGACCTTCGCCTGACGCGAGCAGCGAGACGAAAAGCAACTGAAGGAAGACAATGCTTCGGCAGTGGGGGTTCGAGTGTGACTGTGCGATGTGCGCAGATGCGAAGCGTTTGAGGGGGGGGGTGGTGAGGAGGAGGAGGTTGGTGGAGGGCGTGTCGATTGCTTCGCGGGACGCGGTGGTGAGGCGGGTGGAGAGCGGCGTGGAGGCGCTGGGGAAGACGTATGCGCGGCTAGCGGCGGAGGTGCTGCGGTCAGTGCAGATCACAAAGATGGTCAAATTCAATGCTTCTTCTATCCCTTATTACCAATAACCCTAATCCTCCTCCCTTCTCTCATTCAGGCCCGTAGTTTGACGCCGTGGACACTCTCTATATGGTTCTTGAAGTGGTTCAAGTGCTTGAACTCCAGCGCCTCCTGCTTGCACTTCGGGTGGTTGCACAGCATCTGCTTTACGCCGCCTATTTGTTGCGCGTGCTTCCTGTCGAAATGGTCGTACATCACCGCCGGTCGACAGTACTTGAACGTCCGTTCCTCATGGGACAGGGTCTCATCCCCGATATAGCGTAGACATTGCTTCCTGTCCATCAGGAGCGGGAAGGGGTCCGGCCCAGGAGACTCCTCCTTTACTGTGACGTCGGCCTGCGCCTGCGCCTGCGCCCTCCGTCGGATGAGGCGCGGCCTCACGGTCTCCCGTTTGCCGCACAGGATGACCATTAGCTCGGCCGCCTGGATACGGAGTTCAAGAAGCTCTGCGGCGCTCAGGTTGTCTGGCTGGTTGCAGAGGATCTCGGCGAGCTAAGCGCGCTCGGGGATCTGTAGGTCGACGGCCGGCTCGACGTATTCCTCCTCCTCTTGCCCGTCGGCATCTATATCCCAGGTCAGGCGGTTGTAGAAGTAATATTGCCGGTAACCTCGCCGGATGGCCGTCTTCCGCTGCTGCTCCTTGGTCGCGATCAACTTGGTCAGTTCTCGAATCTTGCCCTCGTTTTCCGAGCCCTTGATCCGGTACCGGCCGCCTTTGAGCTATGCCCTCTCCGCCTTCAGCACTTCGATCTCCGGATCGGGCGGCATCAGCTCCCAGACCTCGTCGGGAACCATGTCTTTGCTCGCCCGGGGGTCGCGTATCAGGCCGATATACGAAAGCATTGCAAGTAGCCTATCCTCGGTCGGCTCGTCCAAGAATGCGTTCTAAAGGTGGAACCCAACCTTCTCGTTGATATATACGCTGTTGAACATAGCCCACTTCGGGTTGTAGCGTATCATCTGATTGCGGACGGTATCGGAGGCGTTGCCTATACACTATTAGAACGAGGCAATTCTAGAGATAGAGGGAATATACCGTCCGCTACGTTGGCCGCTCCCCTACACCAGGCCTTTGGCTCGATCGCCTTCTCTTCTCCAGCGTCGAGTAACTGCCGCTCTATATCGTAATGTAGCTTGTAGTATAGAAGAGGTTGATACTTCCGCTCATCGGATTCCTCCTCTACAATGGAGTTGTCACGCTAGCGGAAAACAGGCCGCTTGAGCCATTCCTCCTTCTAGCGCAAGGGGGTATATATAACTGGTCCTCGGTTCTTCGCCTAAAAGACTACTCTAGCGCTTGTGAACTTTGAGGAAGCAAACACACTATTATATACTGCTAGGCTGACAATAATACTAATGAAACAGAAGATTAGCCTCCGAATGGGTATAAAGAAGAAGATAGTCCTAGAGAGAAGGTCGTTAAATCAAGGTATCAAAGGGAAGGAGGCAGTCACATACAGCTTCGGCTTGTTATCTACCCCTTTATAGTATACGAGCCTGATAGATATAGCCAGGACGTCCTCGCCGGTTTCCGGGTAGCGTACGACCATCAGTTGGATATCCTCGTAACAGAGCGCCTTTAGGCGTCTACGACCCTCGTACTCCTATACAATCATCTGTACCAGGAGCCTGGAATCCTCATCGGGCGCCTCGTCTTCGTCGCTCGGGGTACTCGAAGCAGCGAAGTAGGAGAGGATCTCCTTCACATACTCGTCATTACCTCTCTTTGTCTCCCCGTCGACAAACTCGGCCGGCCGCGTCCCTGTGAAGGCAAGGCCGAGGTAGCACCCCGACAGTTAGGCACGGTGCCCCTCCCAAGGGAAAACACTAGTGTCGTACCGGATATTGAAGGTCAGTAGGGCCAGCAAAGTATCCACGTTCGTAATATCTTTCCCAAGGGTATATAGCGGTCGTAGTTTGTACTTGGGAACTAGGATGGTATCGTGCCACTTGCAAGGCGCGTTAGCTACTACGTCAGTAGGCAGGCTAGGAGACGTACCTTCTTGGTTTCCTTACTGTCGTTCCTGTCTATATAGCGGCCTGTAGCACTGGCGTAGAGCTACTTATACTAGCGGAAATACTCCCACGACGTGCCCCATAACTTGATCCGGTATGTTAGACAAATATAGTCAAGGAAATCCATCGCTATCGATTTTTTTGCTTCTCCAATTGCCTCTCGCCAGTGCGCAAAGTTGTTGAATGCGCAGTAGCTGTAGGTTCGTTAGCAAAAATGCCGATAAAATACAAGGGAGGTGACTTGTTCACCTCTTCCATTTTCGTAGGACGCTGGCGATATTGATCTTGGTCGCGTCGGCATAGTCGGGCGGAAGGAACTCAGTGACATCGAGCTGCTTGCGGAGAGCGGCGCGTTGGTCGGCCGTGAGGGCCTTTGCCTGTTTCGTAATCCGGTCGTCGTGGGCTTCTCGCTGTTTCGCAGTGAACCGCCGGACAAAATCGGCATTGCGGTGTGCAACCGGCTGCGGCAGGCAGCGTGCTGGCATAGCGATGGCGTTGGGTGCTTGGCGTTGGGTGTCTACTCTCATCTCAGTTTAACCCTGAAGCGAGAAGAGAGAAAGGGAGAGAGTGAGCGTACACTGCGGGTTGACGTGAACAGCCTTCTCGCCCGTGGCCGGGTGGGTGTGGATGATGGGGTGCTCGTTGGGCTTGCGCGGACGATGTCGCCGGGTGCAACGTGCGCGGAACGCCGGGCTTAGCCGGTTGTACGCCTCGCCCGCAATACGTCCGAGTGCCACGCCACCGAGGAGATCCAGTTCACGAAGAACTTGTCCACGCTATTGTCGCCCGCGCTGCAGTGGACCAGGTGGATCTCCGGGTAGCCGGTGGCGCGCCGGGGGTCGGGTGGATAGGGTGGCTGTCGCGCTGTTAGCATACCAAAAGAATATCGCCAAGGGAGAGTCGAAACATACCGGCCGAAACACCTGCCGAAATCGAGCGCCTCTTGGATGAACAGCTCGGCAAAGTCCTGGCCGCAGAAGGCGACGACCTTGCGCTGGGCCACGAAGCGCGCCAGCTCGTCCTTGCCGGCCGCACTAAGGCTGCTGAGCTGGATACCGCTGACCTCGGTGCCGATAGTCGGCGTCGGGTTGGTGGCTGTTACAACACCCTTGGGTAACAAGTTCGGGAATGAAGTGTCGGCGTCGAGGCAGTGCTCGACGTGCTTGAACGGCTCGAGCAGGGGGGCTTTTGCGTATGGTGCCTGGTATTGAGTGTCGAGGGCTATCGACTCTGACGATAACATTCGACAAGCCGGGAACGATGGGAGGCGCGAGGGAAGCCATTTCATGTCTGGTTGCGCCGCTGCGCCGCTGTGCTGGGGAGCCGAAAATGGA
>MU854810.1:0-10370 GCA_033296685.1 Parachaetomium inaequale | reverse complement strand
CGAGAAAGTATTTAGAGATACCGACGAGAAGCTATATATATAGGAGAGACTTATACGCCTGAAGTAGACTAAATCTATAGTATCCTATACTACAATCTTCCAATAGGATATACTTAGGGCCGAGATTAACGATAAAGGCCTGATATAACTGTTCTATAATAGCCTTAAGGAAGAGCTTAAGGACGAGCTCTATAAGGACGATCGTCCTAATACCCTTAACGATTATATTACTATAGTAATTCGAATCGATAATCGTTAGTATTAGTACAAGTAGTAGTATAAGAGTAGAAATAGACCCCTGTAATAGGGTCGGTCTACCTATAACGACAAGAAGAAGCGCTTATACTATAGTATAGTATATAGTATATACTTAGGTACTATAGACGTAGATACTAACTAATATATTAGGCTAGTCAAGAAGGATAAGGCCGACGTTACTTACTTTAACTATAGTAAGAAGGGACACTTTAAACAGGACTATAGGAGCCTAAAGAAGAATAGCTAGAAGCCTGTCCTAGGATATACCGAGATAGCTACTATTACTAAAGGTACTTGTATAGTCGAGATCTTAGCTACGAGTAGGGAATACGATTTAGAGGACGTTAAAGAGAGTATTGATCGGGAGATTGTATACTAGGACCAGGATAGTCTATCCGATAGCGAAAGCGTATCTTCCGATATAAAGAGCGTCTCTAATACGAGCTTATAGGCGGTATATAAACTTGAGGAGTTTATATAGTATAAGGTCTCGGAAGTTACTTAACTTTATATCGCCGAGGTAGTACTCGACTAGAACCTCCAGGTAAATAACAAGTATATACGCCGTAGGACTAAGTAAATAGTCGAGAGCGATAGCGATAGTATAGATATAGGCGAAGGAGATCAATAGGAGTTAATAGTACTAGTAGCCTAGTAGTACGTTAAACAGATCGCTACTATATAGAGACTATAACTAGTCTAGGACAGTAATAGGTAATAGAGGACTATAGACGAAAGGGACTCGGCGGAAGGCCCTAACCCGGTTTACCTCTAGTAGTAAGTCTAAAAGCTTAAGGAGTAGAACAACTAACTTTAGACTAAGATTTTTAAGCTAGTTATTAAAGGATAGACGGTCGAAGGCTTAACGAAGTAATCTAGTAAGTAGATATATTCTATAAGGAGATCTTCTAAGTTAACAACTCTTCCGATCGTTAGAGATATCGGATAGAACGGACCTTACGACTAGAGCGCCGAAGACTACTACCCTACCGAGGTCCAGAACCCTGAATAGGAATACTATAACTAGGCTAGGCGATAGTACCTTAAGAACGCTAAACCCTAGAGCTAGGAGGAGTTCTAGAAGACTAGAGCCTATATTAGCCTTGGGAAGAACAATAGCGATATAAAGGAACCTAACTATAAGGGAAGGTTCCAATAGGTCGATAAATCGGAATCGCAAAGGCTATACCCCAAGCAGGCAGACTACAAGCAGGTACCGTAGTTCTAGTACGTTATATATACTTATAAGTACTACTTCAAGGAGAAATATAACTATAACTACTAGCCTATCTATAAGACTATATCTAACAGACTACCTAGACCGATTAAGTAGATATTCGATCAGGGGTAGGGAGTATCTAACCTACTCTAGTACTTTAAGTACCCGGAGGATAGCAAGGTCTATATACGACTACGACAAGTATAGCCATTGCTATATACCTATATACAAGACAATAACATTGACTACTATAATAGTATAGATTATATCTAGCACCTTTAAGCTAAAAGTAAGGAGTACTAGCGTAAGAAGGTAGAGATAAGGGAACGTTACTCTCGAAGCTTAGTATACTAGAAGAGGAGAGGGTATAACTCGGACCTAGTCCCGGACAAGGACGAAGAACAGTTGGTACAGAGTAGTAAGTAATAGCTATAAGAGTTCGGTACTATTATAGAAGTAAGCTAGGGAACGGAAAGGGACGCCTTTTACGACCTCCTATAGAAGTAGGTAGACTACCGACGATTGAACAACGTAGTTTATAGTACTTAATAGCGCTTAGGAAACGGCTCCGGGCCCTCTAAGGGGCCCGACAACCTCTAATACCCTTATAACAACAACGAGCTAGCTAGTATAGGAAGAACTAGGCGAAATAGAAGGGCTATAACGATCTTCTAGTAAGCGAAGTAGAAATCGCTACTATATTAGGTACTAGGACCGATAGAAGACTCTAGATCCTAGTATACTAGAAGTAATACTAGGTATTAGCTTTAGTAGATAGGGGGTTGGAACTTAACCTTATCTTACTAAGATTTATCAACTAACTCTAGGTTTTATAGAGGATAAAGGACATTGTATATGTAGTTAAAGGACTATTCGAAATATAGTAGGCTCGATGCGAAACCGAGCTACTTAACATTACTGTCGAAGGAAAGACTACGAAAGTTATTTTCGATATCGTAGATATAGGGACCGATAAGGATATAATCTTGGGATTCCCCTAGTATAAGGATTATAACCTAGACATTAGTTAGAAGGGAGGTAGCTACCTATAGCCCCGACTAGAACCAGGACTATATCCAACTAATATAATAGGAGGTATAGACGAAGGATTACAAAAAGATAGTACAACGAAACATATATACTTCTAGGATCTACTATAAGAGGTGGACAGTAGCAGACAACCCGCTATATACTTAGGAAGAAGCGGTAGTCACAAAGGGTTGAACAAAACAGGCTTAGATCGAGGCTAATAGTAAACTCTAAGGGGTACGCCGAGACAGGCTACTAAGGAGGTCGCTATTATCTCAATCAACGACTATAGTAACACTTAGTTCTAGGAGTAGGTATAGTAGGCCGATATAGCCGAAGTCATAGCTAGTAGCAAATTCGTATACTACGAAGGTACGGTAAAGAACAACGAAACGAGACGGATCCCGGCGGAGTACTAGGGATACCCTACGTTCGAAGTAAAATATATAGAAGGGTTGTTAGATCACAGACCTTGGGATCACGAGGTAAAACTCAAGGAAGGTACCTAGTTAAAGTTCTTTAAGGTATACTATACTAACGAACTTTAGGATAGAGAGCTAAAGAGATATCTTAAGGCTAACCTTAAGATAGGGTATATCAGACTATTAACATTACCCGCAGGCTATCCAGTCCTCTTCGTTCTAAAGAAGGATAGGAAGCTTAGGATATATATAGACTACCGATAGCTGAATAATTAGACGGTAAAGAACTAGTACCCCTTGCCCCTGATTATATAACTCCGCAACTAGTTAGTAGGAGTACAATACTTTATCTATCTCGATCTTCCGATAACATACACCTATATTTGTATTAAGAAGGGAGATAAATAGAAGATAGCGTTTCGTACCTATTATAACTACTTTAAGTATTAGGTAATGCCCTTCGGTCTAACGAACGTACCTACAACCTTCTAAGCCGTTATTGATTATATAATCCGTCTATTCTTAGACCGATTCGTAGTCTATTACCTAGACGATATCCTTATCTTCTCTAAAATACTCGAAGAATATAGGAAATATATAAGGTAAGTACTAGACGTACTCTATATATAGAAACTCTTGGTTAACAAGGACAAGAGTAAGTTCTATATTACGAAAACAGTCTTCCTAGGCTACGAGATTACACTAGGATAGATTTAGATAGAACTAACTAAGGTCAAGGCTATTAGAATATAGCCTACGCCTAAGATAACAATAGAGGTCCGAGGATTTATTAGATTTACTAACTTCTATCGGATATTTATTAAGAACTTTAGCGATATCGTATAACCTCTATACGACCTAACGAAGAAGGACGTCGAATTCTAATAGAGGGAGGAGCACGAGCAGGTATTCTAACGGATCCACGAGCTGATCGTCGCCGACCCAGTGCTTATACTACTGAACCCTAGAAAGCTATTTAAGGTTAAGACCGATATATCCAACTATATAGTCGGAGGATAACTCGAGTAGCGAGACAATAATAGTAAGCTTCACCCTATTATATTCTTCTCGTAGAAGATCTTAGGACTATAGCTCAACTACCTAGTCTATAATAAGGAATTGATAGCGATCATTAAGGCCTTCGAAAAATAGAAGCCCTACCTTAGCGGTACGATATACAAGGTTCAAGTCTATATAGACTATAAGAACCTATAGTACTTTACGACTATAAAGGAACTTAACGGACGATAAATACAATAGACAGAGTTCCTATCATAGTTTAACTTCGTTATCTACTATAAGAAAGGTATAGAAAATATATAAGTAGATACCTTAAGTAGGAGACTGGATTATTTCGGCAATACTACTGAAGTCTCGCCGCCACTGTTTCAAGCCCTAGAGGGTAGTTCCTTGAGACATCCCCTCTAGTACTTTAAAGAGTATTATACGATCTTCAAGGAAAAATAGGATCAGACGCTAGGTAAGCTAACGCCCGATAGTAAAATCTATATCGATAAGACCGCCTAGGAGGTACTTATTAGAGACATCTATAAGTTAAGACTTAGAGGATATATAGGAATCGCTAAAACAGTTACCTAGATCAAGCAACACTATAATTTCCTAGGACTCAAGAAGAAGGTTAAAGAAGTACTTACGGTATACGACCTATACCGCCGAAGTAAACCAGATAGGTATAAACCTTATAGACTCCTTTAACTGCTACTAGTTGTAGCACGACTATAGAGCTCGATAACAATAGACTTTATTACTAAGCTACTAGTATCAAGAGATACGATAATAGGAACAACTTATAATAGTATCCTTACTATAGTCGATCGACTTACTAAGTAGAGCTACTTCTTTCTATACAAGGAGTTATAGTTAGTAGAATAACTCGTAGACGTAATTTATCGATATATTGCTTCGGTCTATATATAGTTTAAAGAATGGATTACAGACAGAGATACTAAGTTTATATCGAAGTTCTAGCAGGTACTTATAAAGCGCCTAGGAACAAAAAGCAAGCTCTTAACAGCTTATTATCTATAGATAGACAGATAGACGGAACGACTTAACTAGATCATAGAGCGATACCTCTAGCTTTACATCAACTTTTAGTAAGATAACTAGGTTATACTTCTACCTATAGCGTAGCTCGTATATAATATATTACCTATAGAAACTACGAAGGTCTTACCGTTCTTCGCGAACTTTAGATACGAGGTAGACTTATACTAAGGACCCGAGGTCTTAGTCCCTAGGGCAGTAGTTAAGGCCGACTAGATATATATATTTTACACAATGCTCAGGGACGAACTAGAGTTCGTTAGAGGTAGGATAAAGAGCTACTATAATAAATATAGGCTCGAGGGTCCTCGCCTAGAGAGGGGAGACAAGGTCTACCTTAATATATAGAATCTTTAAACAAACTAACTAAATAGGAAGCTCGACTTTAAGAAAATTAGACTATTTAAGATCGAAAAGCGGATCTCAGAAAACAATTACCGAATTATACTACTAATAACGATAAAAGTTAGGACTAACGTCTTCTA
The DNA here is from genome assembly GCA_033296685.1 of Parachaetomium inaequale. Taxonomy (NCBI): domain Eukaryota; kingdom Fungi; phylum Ascomycota; class Sordariomycetes; order Sordariales; family Chaetomiaceae; genus Parachaetomium; species Parachaetomium inaequale. The sequence continues at coordinate 4,890 of MU854810.1, read as the reverse complement.
TATCGTACTCCTCGAACTAGTACCTAAGAACACTAGGCTTATAACTAAGGTCGAAGCCTAGGACGAGGAAGAAGAATAGGACGTTAAAGAAATCCTCGATTCATATATTAATAATAGACGACTAGAGTATCTAGTTAAATAGTTGGATTTCAACTTGACCGAAAACTTATAGGAACTAGCTAAGAACCTCTATTACCCTAAGAAGGTTACGAACTTCTACCGCTAGAACCCGGATTAGCTAAGGGAAGAGCTAAAGGTAAGGTATTCGTACTAGAAGGGCTACTCTAGGAAGTACTAAATAAATAACAAGTTAGTACTCAATATATAAGGGAATAGTAAAACATTCTTATATAGATCGTATTCTATAGGATTACTATCTATATAGAAACAAGGTCGCGATAGGATTCGAACCTATAACCTTATATAAGCCTTGCTCCACCCTAGGATTCTATCCTAAGGTAAAGTAGAACAGTAGACGTACGCGCTAACTACTATACTATATAACTATTCTTATTTATTAAAGAAAAGAGGTAAGGAATATACCTTTAAGTAGTATCAGAGGTAGTTAGCTAGTTAAGACTACTATATAGGACCGATCTAATAGCCTCTTAGTCTATAACGCCGAAAGCGTCTAGGGACTACGCCTAACTAGCCAGGGACTGCTTATCCGATATCGGCGGAGGAGAGTCCAGCTCTTTTTCGGCCTCTAACCGTTCTATACCTCGCCGGAAAACCTTAGCGCTACGATCGCAGAGCGTCTATTGCTAACGGCGAAGGCAGGTAAGGCGACTTAACGTTTAAGCTAACGCCTCCTCTACTACAGCGATATCCCTTACGATTTTCTCTTATTCCGATAAATTAGATAACACTACGCTAAAGTTAATAACAGACCTTCTCCGATAATAGAGAAGGATATATATAAATACTAGCTATATTAGAGCTACTATATTTCTTACCTAATCGTATATAATTCTAATACTTATTTAAACTATCTATTATAATATAATGTCTCTAGGGCTTTACATTCTAGTAGCGCTCGTACAGTATAGCGACCTCGAAACCGGATCGCTCGATTCTCGTAGTAAGGGCGTTACGTTCGCGTAAAAGATTATACCAGGCTTTACCTAGACGGTTAGCTATAGCGACAATAGAAGATAATAAGGTAGGAGGCGCTAGGGAAACACTTACTAGGAGGTAATAGGTATTAGCGCTACTTAAAGTAAGGGGACGCGAGTCTTTCGGGACGAAAGACGTTAGGAGGGGTATCGTATCACGAACTAACTATATAGTAAGGCCTAGCGGGGTATATAGGGAGGAATAACAACCAATGGTTAGGCCCGCTAAGATATAGGCTGCCTGATAGTAGACCTAGGGTAGCTAGCGGTAGCTAGCTACTACAGGTTATCCTAGATAGACTATAGTAACTAGCTATCCAGAGCTACTGTAGGCTAAGGTACAGGGATACCTTGGGATTTCTAGTAGTATATAGTCACTTGTTCTAGAGGGCTTTAGAAGTCCTCTAGTAAGTAATATATTACTATGCTTGAGACGTCCTTTCGAATATAGTAAGAAACATCTTATTGTAAACCCTTTAGCTTCACTAAACCTTTAGTACCGAACTAGTCTTAATACCTCTGCTAAACCCTTTTAGAGTTAGGTCTAACCGGGTTTGTTATAAATATCTATCTAATCGGTCTAGGCAGTCCGTTAGGTATAGTCTCGCGGATAGGCTAGTGGTTATAGTTATATTTCTCCTTAAAGTAGTACTTATAGGCGTATATAATGTACTAGAACTATAGTACCTGCTTATAGTCTACTTGCTTAGGGTATAGCCTTCGTAATTCCGACTTATCGACCTATCGGAACCTTCCTTTGTAGTCGGGTTCCTTTATATCGCTATTATTCTTCCCGAAGCTAATATAGGCTCTAGTCTTCTAGAACTCCTCCTAGCTCTAGGGTTTAGCGTTCTTAAGGTACTATCGCCTAGCCTAGTCGTAGTATTCCTATTTAGGGTTCTAGACCTCGGTAAAGTAGTAGTCCTCGGCACTCTAGTTATAAGGTCCACTCTATCTAATATCTCTACGATTAGAAGAGTTATTAACCTAGAAGATCTCTTTACGAAGTATATCCACTTACTAGATCGCCTCGTTAAGCCTTCCTTCGACTATCTATCCTTTAGTAACTAGCTTGAAAATCTTAGTCTAAAGTTAGTCGTTCTACTCCTTAAGCTCTTAGACTTACTATTAGAGGTAAACCGGGTTGAGGCCTTCCGCCGAATCCCTTTCGTCTATAGTCCTCTATTACCTATTACTGTCCTAGACTAGTCGTAGTCCCTATATAGTAGTAATCTATTTAACGTACTACTAGGCTACTAGTACTATTAACTCCTATTAATCTCCTTCGCCTATATCTATACTATCGCTATCGCTCTCGACTATTTGTTCGGTCCTATAGCGTACGTACTTGTTGTTTACCCAGAGGTTCTAGTCAAGTACCGCCTTAGCGATATTGAGTTAAGTAACTTCCGAGACCTCGTACTGTATAAACTCCTCGAGTTTATATACCGTCTATAAGCTTGTATTAGAGATGCTCTTTACGTCGGAAGACGCGCTTTCGCTATTGGATAGACTATCCCGGTCCTAGTACACGATCTCCCGATCGATACTCTCTTTAACGTCCTCTAAATTATATTCCCTACTCGTAGCTAAGATCTCGACTACGCGAGTACCTTTAGTAATAGTAGCTATCTTAGTATACCCTAGGATAAGCTTCTAGCTATTCTTCTTTAGGCTCCTATAGTCTTGTTTAAAGTGTCCCTTCTTACTATAGTTAAAGTAAGTGACGTCGGCCTTATCCTTCTTGGCTAGCCTAATATGCTAGTTAGCGTCTATGTCTATAGCGCCTAAGTATATACCGTACGCTATACTATAGTACAGGCGTCTCTTCTTATCGTTATAAGTAGACTATCCCTATTATAGAGGTCTATTCCTACTCTTACGCTACTACTTATACTAATATTAGTAGTTGTTAATCTAGATCGTTATAGCGATATAGTCGTTAAGGGTATTAGGACGGTCGTCCTTATAAAGCTCGTTCTTAACTTCTTTCTTAAAGCTATCGTAGAATAGTTATATAAGGCTTTTATCGTTAATCTCGGCCCTAAGTATATCCTATCGAAAGATCGTAGTATAGGATACTATAGACTTAGTCTATTTTAGGCGTACGAGTCTCTCCTATATATATAGCTTCTCGTCAGTATCTCTAAACACTTTCTCGAGTTTAGTTTCGAAGTTAGTATAGTTTCTAAAGACCCGTTATATAAAATCCTTACGGTCGTCGTTAACGTTCTTAAGGAAGTCCTTAAGTATAGGTTCGAACTATCGAAGCGCCTTCCCTTCGAGGCGTAAGGCTATAAAGGTAACCTTACGACCCTTATCGGCGAACTTCTTAGGATAGTATAGGAGGTAGGCCTATATCTAGACGAGGAATCTAGTAAGTCTATCCTTGTTACCTCTATACTTAGCGGGTACATCGAGCTTAGCCTTACTAGCTAAGCGTTCGAGCTTAAGCTATATAATCCAGGTATTAGCCTAGTCCAGGCGTTGCTAGACCTATACTACGGTTAGAGGCGTAGTATTGATCTAGGCCGTAATGGCCGGAGTCGGAGTGTTCGGAGCTATCGTAGCTAGAGATACCTTTGTCCTGAGCTGTAATAGAAACAAAGGGAGTAAGCAACGTATAACAAACCCGGTTAGACCTGACTCTAAAAGGGTTTAATAGAGGTATCAAGACTAGTTCGGTACTAAAGGTTTAGTGAAGCCAAAGGGTTCACAACAAGATGTTTCTTACTATATTCGAAAGGACGTCTTAAGTACAGTAATGTATTGCTTACTAGAGGACTCCTAGAGCCCTCTAGACGAGTGACTATATATACGGATCTTAGTGCTCTATATATTCTATTCCCTTAGACGTAGAGTATATAGATCACTACTTCCGTACTCCTAATTAGTACTATCTAGATCCTGCTCTGTCTGTCCTATAGTCCTATAGACAGAGCTTACAGATCGCCTTGCTACTCTATTTCCTTAGCAAGGTACCCCGTAGAGCTACCCCCTTGCGGCCTCCTTCCCTGGCCCTGTGACCTTCTTAGATCCGATTGGCTGGGGGCGCCCTGCGCCCCTCCGCCTACATGCGTGCTTCCGACTTGTTGGCTTTAATTCGTGACAGTTACCTTAGTAGAGACCTTACGAAACTACTAATTGCTTGGGAATTTACCTAGATTAGCCTTAGCTAGGATGTTAGATAGTTCCTTAGGAATTGTAATATCTATAGCCGAACGTCTATCTAGAGGGAGAAGAAACGTAGCCTATTGAAGCTACTCTCTATCCCTAGAAGGATCTAGAGTAAAATCTCTATAGACTTTGTTACTAGCTTACTATTATCTAGCCCTAACTAGGTAGAGACTATTATAGTAATTATAGACCAGCTGTCTAAGAGTATAATCTTTAAGGATATAGCCTCTACTATAGTTAAGGCAGTAGTAGACCGTCTACTATACTATCTTATATAGTACTATAGACCCCCTTTAGCAATTATATTAGATAGAGGCCTTTAATTTATTAGTTTAGTTTAGAAAAGGATTTACAAGTTGCTTAGGATTACCTAGAGGTTATCTATAGCCTTCTACCCTGAAACTAATAGTACTACTAAGTATACTAACTAAGTTATAGAATACTACCTATATTACTTTATAATATACTAGTAGGACGATTAAACTACTCTTTTACCTATAGCGATAGTCGCTATTAATAACTAAGTAGCGACTTCTATAGGGATAAGCCCCTTCTTTATAACCTATAGGTATAATATAGACCTCCTTAGTCTAACTAG
>MU854809.1:0-10372 GCA_033296685.1 Parachaetomium inaequale | reverse complement strand
CTAGTTCGGTAGACCGGCTAGCCCTATTGCCCATCTGTTCGTCAGGCAGTAGGCCATTCTACTCTGCAGCTTTGGCCACCCTTCTAGCCATTATAGCCTCCAATACCTTCCCTAAGGTAGGTAGGAGGGCTATAGGCCTATAGCCTTTAGGGGTCCTATACGTAGCTGGGGGCTTCCCTAGCTTCGTTAGGACCACTGTTTTAGCTTCTTTGAACCGTTCAGAGTACCACTGTAGTTCGAGACACCTAGTGTAAAGGACTGCTAGGATTTGGAACAGTGGCCTCCTACAGGCCTTGATCAGACCTATAGGTATAAGGTCTTCCCCTAGGGTCTTCTAGGGCTGGGTCCCTGCGAGGGCCCTAGTTATATCCCTAATAGTAACCTCTTTCCAAACCTTGAACTATAGCCAGTCGAAGGCTTAGTCGAAGGTAGTATCGGGGATATCACTAAGGTTGGCTAGTGGGTTCGGGAAGAATCGGGTTGCGAGGGCCTTAGCCTTCTGGTTGTGAGTTGTAAGGTCTAGCTGGCCAGAGCCCCCATAGAGTGGTAGTAGTTTTGGTGGTTCAGTGAGTAGGAAGCTTTTTGTGCGAGCCCATCTCTCTAGCTTTCATAGAAGGCTCGAATCCGTTGTAGCCTTCTGTAGGGTAGACCTCCAAGCCTTTGTCTGAGCTAGCCATATCGCTGTTGCCTGCGTGTGGAGGCTCTAATTGAGCCTTTGCCGAAGTCAGTCCCCGGGGGCCTGTTTGTAGGCCCTTTCAGCCTCTCTAGCATCCTTAGGTGCTTCCTGGATCTCGTAGGTCCACCAGTGGGCCTGGAGCCCTCTGTTTGGCTTCTGAGGGGGGGAGGGGGGAGGGTACTAGCCCCTGCAATTCTTTGTAACTAGCCTACTAGCCAGTCAAATTTAATGCTTATTTTGTATTATAATTCTTTACCGTTTCCATTTCTCTCAATATTGGCATCTGGATTGGTATACGAGCTACTTGACAGAAGAAATTGAAGGGGGCGGATGTGTATGTACTGGTACTCAGTCACCTAGCAATCCGTCCACTGCTGCTGTCAAAACACCGGCAGTGGTTACCCTCTCGACAACAGCCCAACAATAATCTATTTCCTTCCAGTTCCCTGGCTGTCATCAGCCTGTGTCACTGATGCCACCCCCCACCCCAGTATAGCTGTCAAGGCCTGGGTCAGCCTCGCAACGACCCTTGCCCTAGCGACACAGGGAACTAACTAGGTCGGTAACGCAAGGCGTGATGATGAAGATTGGAGCTTTAATTTGGATAGTCCCTCATTGAAGCCGATGCGTATAATATGCACTTCGAGCCCGCAGAAGAAATATTTACACCGTCCGTGGCCGAGCCGTCAGCAACCCCTTCAACCCAAGCTGGGAAACAACAGCATTGCAAGAGCCTCAGTCAGAACGGTGGCGCCACGCAGAAACATTTGGTAAGGTCCTTCAAGGGTCTTCAAGTATATGACGGAATCAGGGCAGGCCGTACACATATACCACAGACGAAAGCACGAGCCGTTTCCATGGCGGTGGCACACTATCACTGGAATTGACACATGGTTTAAAGCACAAAGTAAGAACAGTACTAACACTTAGGCCGGTAGATTATGGCAAGACAACAACAACAACCTGATTACCCATCCCTCTCCCGCCCCCTGAAAGCCCTCGGGACCAACCACCCAAACACTCCCACCCTGCCCTGGTTTATTACCCCCATGATGGACCCCGTCCGTCCTTAGCATTGAACCCCAGACCCAAACACGAACACACCCGGCCGGCCGGCTGTCTCAAGCCCAACGGTTCCCGACAAGGCAAGGAACAGGGCGTAAGGGTGCCATCCATCCATGTCATGTACCCCGAAGCCGGAATGTATTGCTTCAGGTGCCAGTCGTGTGAAGTAGATTTGAAACAGAAATAGAGTACCATGAGACCATGATAGCACGTTGCTGGTTATAAAACGACGCCACACTGTCCGAGACCAGACAGACCAGACAGAGCGGACAAGCCAGAACTGACTGGTTGGTAGGTATTCGTATGCGCGGCCGTCAACGGCTTGGGCAAGGAGAATAAGATCGCCTGGGCCGCGTGAGATAGAGTTCGGGGGTGCTCTAATTCCCCTTGTTGCTTGAGATGACAGTACCCCTATGCTGAGTTCTGTCCAAGAGCTGGATGCGTGGTGAGCGTTGTTCTCTGGCCTTTTATTAGCATCCCATAACCCCACCATTAAACGACGACGGTAGAAGTCCTCCTCACAAGAAACAGCACGCCACACACACCCCCCGTTCCCAGTCAACCACAGTCGACTTACTTATGAGCTCGACACATCAGCAGCAGGCGTCAACCTCGACATCGGCACCGGCCACTCCAGAAAGGATGAGGGCCCGGCATCCGGACCCCCGGAAGGAGCAGATTTCCGCCGGCAGCAGACGACCCGGCGCGTCTGGACAACGAACTCGGCGCCCTGTTTCCCGTACCCGTACCACCGCACCCCGCTGGGCGGGACGCGGCTCGTAGAGCGAATCGGGGCGGAGGAGGAGGAGGAGAACATGGTTTCGGGAATTTCGGTGGTGCCGCGCTCCTGGAGGGACGGGTGCTCACTCGCTCGCTCGCTGGAATTGGTGTGGGCGGGAGGGAGGGAAGTGGTTCTGTCTGTGGGTGGTAGGGCTGCAGCAGCCAGTTTGCCCGCTGCATGCCCTCCCGGGTGAGGGAGGGTGTCACCTCCTTTTTCAAGAAAGGAACTCCCGCACTCGCAGGAGGGGATGGGATCGTCGCTGCATCGTCGATGACGCTTGTTATGTGTGTTGGGGGCGCTGTGGGTGCTGAATCAGCCCCGTCTCACTCTGCTCTCCACTTGGGAGGCATGCCTCTCGAACGTGAGGTGAGAAAACAAGCCACTTCAAGAGTCAGCTGTTGACCGACTATGCAGCCACTTCGTTTAGGCCGGGAAACTGTGCCATGAGAGGCTCGACCGGGGAAGGAGGCTGCGAAGTGGGTGCTGGAGATCGGCTTGGCGCCGCTGAGGTGAGGTACGAGCCATTGGATGATGAGGACTGGTTGTGTTTCGGGCTGCTGCGTGTCAGCATGATGGCGTCAGGGACTCGATGAGTGAAGGCGCGCGAGTTCTTCTCTTCTGTAACGATTCGGCACCGCACCGCTGTGTTCCGGGATCCGGGCTTGTCGTCTTCAATTGCTCCACAACCCGGGCCACTCCCGGACCGCACTCCGTTCGTCGAGATCCAATCCCGAGTCCGATGCCGAGAAGTCGCATGGCCCCGCAAAGACGGATACCGCCGCTGGGTTCCGAGGACGAAAACGGCGGGCTGGATAAATGGTCATCACGGTCGATGCCGTGCTGCCACTTGCCGATGATAGGCTCGTGGCTATACGGGCTCAATTTACCCTAATAACCACATCCCTTACAGGCCGCCATTTTTAATATGAGAACAGTCCCCCTTTGGACGGGACAATGGTGGATGGGGGTTTGGCGCCGGTCTGGGGCCACATTCCACGCGGTGGTGCAGGATATGGGGGAAGAATGCTGCGCTGATGCTGGCAGAACCCGCTCGTCCTCTCCATATACCGAGGGCAGGAGCCAGGTTCCATTCCAAGCCGCTGGCTGGCGGTTACCATCTCCCTCTCCTTCTGTGCAGCAACTGTACATGTCGTTGGCAGTCGGTTGGCAGGCCTAGACTGCCATCTCAGGATAATTTTAATCAACAACTTGCCAGAGAGCCAGTGAAACCATTTCGACTGCGCGTCGGTTATACGGAATTGTTGGCAAGTACTTCGCCCGCCAGACACTGCAGCTCTCGAGTCAACTCGATCTCTCTCCGCCTCGGCGGGGCAGCGTGCGGCGTCGCCCGGCTTGCCAGTGGACCTAGTTACGGCCGCGACGATGGGGATGAGGAGCATGTTCGGGCATCTGCTGGCAGCCTTGGTCTTTCTGGCCGCCCAGTCCAGGGCAGACTTCACCAACGCCTTCGACGGCATCACGAGCGGGTCGGGCGTGGCGTTGACCTGGGACGCTGTGCAGCCGCAGTACTACCCGCTGTGCATCACGGCGCAGGTGATTGACAAGAATGGCGATGGGTTCAGCGCGAATGCGTATCGGGTGAATATCACGAGTATGTCGCCTTTTTGCTTGGTTTTCTGCGGCGTTGACCGGAGCTCGGCCGTCCCAACCCCGAAATGCCCGGATACAGGGCAAATTCCCGAAGGAGGACTCAGCAGAAGAGAGCACTGGCTAACCATGAGACAGCCGACGCCAGCGGAACCTCGTACCTGTGGACGGGCGCGCCGTTTCCGCTCCGCTGGTTGCCCGGCGGACTGTACCAGCTCGAGCTGAGGCCGACGAGCTGGACCGGGAGTGACGCGGCGCCGTTGTTGGCCCAGTCGCCCTTCTTCAGCATCTCTGATCCGGGGAAGGCAGCACAGGGAACCGGGTCGGCGGGCCAGGTAAGCTCATCTCTGCTCTGCTATCTGAGCAGAAGAACTGTCCAAGCTGACTGACCTTGGCTTCGCCAGTCAACGCCGGCGGACTCCCAGAGCGGCGACGGACCGGGCATCAGCAAGCCGGTGGCCATTGGGCTGGGCGTGGCCATTGGGGTGCCGTCGGTAGTGGCGGGCGTGATTGTCGGGTGGTGCGTCCGCAAGCGGCAGCGCAGGGCGGCCATGGAGAAGCGGCGGCTCAAGAGGAGCGAGTTTGTCATCAGCTGAGGGCAGTGCGCGTCAAACAACTTGGGATGCAATCAATGAGTTTGGGACGGGACGCTGTGGTGCGTGCTGCGCCAGGCCAGAGAAATTGCTGTCAAAGACGGGTGCATTCCAGGTTGTGGCATGCTTGTGCATTTGCCAGTCTGCATTCAGGGCACAGGCTCAACTTATGCAGCCGGGAAGAGTGAAGAGTGAAGGAAGTGGGGGCTTCGAGAAGGGAATTGGGGAATTGAAGGTTCTCGCTTTCTCAGGGAAGGATCTGCCAATGCTCAACTCCAAGTCCTCGCACTCCACGATCCGATCTGCCTCGGCGCAATGAGCAAACCAACAAATCAGAAAGAGAGACAGTCATCTTATTCAATGCTTGCTGGTTCCCGAGTTCCCGGTGCAGGGCTGGAAGATCGGCGGGCCAGACTCGACGGCGTATTTTAGGTTCTCCCACGTTTCTTGGCCCCGGGTTATCCGCTCAAAGAGGCGACGATCGACTCCCACGACAACAATTCCCCGGTTCGACTTCACTCCTCGAAAATTCGAGAAATCCAGGGGTGCCGGTGAACAGAACAGGCTGGATTCATCAACCGTCCCATCCCTTCTTTCCATTCCATCCCAACCCGGAAAACACGGCAAACTTGTGCAGGCACAGGCGGGGCCGGACCAATCGACTCGCCCGCTTTGGCAGGACCCACAGTTTTGTTGTGGCGCTGCTGCTTCTGTTCCTGCATCGCGACTCCACATGCCGCATCGAGACGCCCTCGGCTCGCTCGGATGGATCCTTCGTTCTTAGCTCGCGCTTGCTCCCCTCCCTGGCAACCCTGCGAGATCCAACGGCCCGCCCTCCACCACGCGGCCCTTCTGGACCTGCATCACCATGGGGCAGGCCATCACACCAAGACGGGCTCGGCGCTCGAAGGACGGCACGCCGGATCCCCCCTCCAACTCTGCCGTTGCTTGCCTTGACTACAAACAAGTATGGTCCGGACGGTGAAAGGAAAAAGCACGCCGAGACTGGTCACTTCAGACTGTCGTCGACAACAACTGGGCATGGTGGGCCAATATTGGGCATGCTGATGGAGTCCGGAAGCGAAAGCCGCTGTGCTGGACACACGTTCCATGCCGTCGACTAAGCCCATTCTTGCATCCCACGGCCAATGGGGGATCATTGGGGCCCCAATCCAATTTTCAAGCGCCTCGGCTGCACCCTTGCGTGCCCAGGGCCGATACGAATCTGGACTGTGGGAGCCGCCCGTGTGTCTGGACCCTGGACCGGGGTCATGAGTATTGGCGCCCGATCCGGGAATCCGTCCCTTGCAGTCGCCCTCGGACTCGTCGCCAACTGCTGCGCCGGGCCCTGACAACCTGCCCGGTGCCCACGACGCTGTGATGCATGCAGCATGCAGGCACAGAGACGCCCCTTTGTGCGGGTGTGCCCGGCTCCCTAAAAGGCCCCCGATGCCACCACCAGCACGGCCGGGCTTCTCTCTCCTGAGCCTGATGCTTCTCTAGCCAAGCCATCCACGCTGCCTCTCCAGCGAGACCAGAGCATTGTTTTGCTCGTCCTCTGACGTATCGTACGTCGACCACTCGTTCGAACAACCCATCAAGCCGTTGTCACTCTTTGTTATTCACACATCCTCCCTGATGGCTCCCTCCGTCTTCCGCCTGGGCGCTGCTGCCCTGGCCTGTGCCTCGAGCACGCTGGCCCTCGAGACCTACCAGCTCAAGGAGTCGTACAACCCCTCCAACTTCTTTGACAAGTTCGCCTTCTTCAGCGAGCGCGACCCCAACCAGGGGTTCGTCAAGTACCGGAACAAGAAGGACGCCACGGACCTCGGTCTAATCGAGACCACCAACGACGGGGTCACCATCAAGGTCGATTCCACTCGCACTGACGACGACGGCCGCAGCAGTGTCAGGCTCGAGAGTGTCAACTCGTACAACTCGGGCCTGTTCATCGCCGACTTTGCCCACTTCCCCAAGCAGGCATGCGGTGCCTGGCCCGCCTTCTGGATGGTCGGCCCCAACTGGCCCCGGGACGGCGAGGTCGACATCTACGAGGGCTGGAACCTGAACCAGCGCAACAAGGTTGTCCTCCACACCGATGACCCCGCGTTCGTCGGCTCGTGCACCATCGAGCAGGGTGACTTCACGGCCAGCATGGTCTACAGCAACTGCTGGAACAAGGCTCCGGGCCAGCCGGGCAACACGGGCTGTGCCGTCGAGGAGGCCAATGGCTCGTTCGGCAACTCGGCTGGCGGTGTCTGTGAGTAGCCCTCTTCGCGGATCGAGTTCATGTTCGAAGTCATTAACACGTTGCAGACGCCACCGAGTGGACCGAGGACGGCATCAAGGTCTGGTCCTGGACCCATGGGAACGTCCCCGCTGACGTGACGAGCGGCAAACCCAACCCGGCCAACTGGGCCAAGCCGTCATTCGCTGCTGGAGGCAACAAGTGCGACGCCAAGAAGGCCTTCAACAACATGCGCATGATCCTCAACATCAACCTCTGCGGTGATGCCGCCGGCGGTCTCTGGGGCGAGACCTGCCAGCAGACGACGAAGGAGGCTGAGTGCTACAAGTATGTGCAGTGGAACCCCAAGGCGTTTGAACAGACCTACTGGCAGGTCCGCGGCATCAACGTCTACCAGCTGGAGACGGAGCAGGCTGCCTCGACGTCGACCACTAGCACGTCGACCTCGACCAGCACTTCGACGTCGACCACCAGCACGTCGACCTCGACCAGCTCTTCCAGCACTTCGACTGCCGAGACCAGCACCTCGACCAGCACTTCGACCAGCACTTCCAGCACTTCGACCAGCTCTTCCAGCACTTCGACCAGCTCTTCCAGCACTTCGACCAGCTCTTCCAGCACCTTGACTGCCGAGACCAGCACCGAGGGCATCTCCCTCCCCACTGGGAGCCCGACCGGCGGCACCACCGTCACCACGTCGGCCGCCGAGACGGAGAGCGAGTGCTCCGATGACAATGCCACCAGCACCGTGGCCATCTTGATCCCCACCGGGGAACCGACGGGCGGCACTACCGTCACCACCGTCACCATATCGGCCGCCGAGACGGAGAGCGAGTGCTCCGATGACAATGCCACTAGCACCGTGGCCATTTTGATCCCCACTGGGGAACCGACGGGCGGCACCACCGTCAGCACGTCCACCGCCTCGACGACGGGCAGCACCACCGTCACCACCGTCACCATGTCGGCCGCCGAGACGGAGAGCGAGTACTCCGATGACAATACCACTAGTACCGTGGCTATCTTAATCCCCACCGGGGAACCGACGGGCGGCACTACCGTCACCACCGTTACTATATCGGCCGCTGAGACGGAGAGCGAGTGCTCCGATGACAATGCTACTAGCACCGTGGCCATCTTGATCCCCACTGGGGAACCGACGGGCGGCACCACCGTCAGCACGTCCACCGCCTCGACGACGGGCAGCACCACCGTCACCACCGTCACCATGTCGGCCGCTGAGACGGAGAGCGAGTGCTCCGATGACAATGCCACCAGCACCGAGGTCATCTTGATCCCCACCGGGGAACCGACGGGCGGCACCACCGTCAGCACGTCCACCGCCTCGACGACGAGCTTCACCACCTCAACCATCTACACCACCATCACCTCAACCATCACCTCGTGCCCCGCAACCGTGACCGACTGCCCCGCCCGCATCGTCACCTCCGTCATCGCCATCAGCACCACCGTCTGCCCCGTGACGGGCGACATCCCCGACCGGCCCACCGACACGGCCGGCATTCTCCTCCCCACGGGCGTCCCGACCGACGGCGGCCTCGTCACCACCCTCCGCACGTCCACCACCATCTCCAAGACCACCACCGTCGTCGTGGTCCGCCCGACGTCGGGTACCAACACTGATGAGGATGAGGATGACGACGAGGACGAGGCCAGCCCCACCTCTGGTGTCGTTGTCGCGCCCAGCAGCACGATCGGTGGCGGTGGTTCTTCGGGGCATGATGATGATGCTGAGGGCGCCGAGCCGACTGGTGGGGTGGTGCCGCCTGTGCAGGTTGTGACGAGCAAGGCGGCTGTGTCGGCGACGGGCACGGGTAAGACGCCTGTTGCGACTGCCGGTGCCCCGGGGAGGGTTGTTGGGGGTGGGGTTGTGGGGGTTGTGGTTGGGGCTGTTGTTGCGTTGATGGTGTAGGTGAGATAGATGAGATGAGATGGGGATGGGAATTTGGGAAGGGGTGTGTGTTTTCGATTCGTTGGGGGAGATGTTTTAATTTGGTTTGATTGTTTGTTTGGTGATGATTATATGGAGTAGAAGGGGGGGTTGCTTGGATTAGACTGCAGCGAGTTGGATTAGCGAGTAGTGAGTGAGCTTATGTTTTGATGATGGTAAAAACTTCTGTCCTGTCGGACGCCGCTTGGCTTTTACTTTGGGCCCGAGATGTGTGAAGGTGAAAAGACTTCAACATGTAATCTTGTTTGAGCTTCTTTCTGGCTTGGAATATGCGGGATCCTGTCGAGGAGGCATGAGGTGAGGTTCTGACCCCTGAACCGAAGTTCAGGGTTAGGGTACACTCGGACTTGACTTGGCCCTACAACCATCTTTGTTGGATATTCTGTACATCGATTCAGTTACACAAAATATGTAGGTTCAGCAGCTACTGGCAGGTTATAACAGTTCCAGGACGTCGAACCTGACGTGTCGTTGCAACAAGCTTCAGACGGACTGCCGATCCCGATCCCTGAACACATGCAAAAGCCCGTCCCCGGTCGCGTGGCTGCACCTAGCCCAGTGGGTGGGTGCATGACATCAGCCGCTGCCGATGGCGCCGAAGCCCCAGCTCCACCTCACCACTTCATTCCTCAGCAGCGCATCTCTCGACATCTGCCGCTGTCGATACGCCGCGCTTGACGGCCCTCGTCGGCTGGAAACACTAGGGTTTACAGACGCTACATCAGCTACCAGACATGTTGAAGCTCCTCCGCCCGCGGCCCTTTCTCGCCCAAGGGCCGTCGGCGGTGCTCCGACTGCGATCACCACTACCGTCGCGCCCGACCTCGAGCCCGTGGCGCCCCGCCGAGCGTAGCATATCCCTCGGCAGCCGCCCTCCTCCGATCCAAACACAGCGATGCGCCGCCACCCAACCTACCCCGACCCGATTACCGCCCCGGCCGCTAACACGACCACACATCATCAGCAGACAGCAACACCGCTCCTACAACTACCACCCCAACGGCAACCAGCCCCCAAACCGAAACCAATCCCCCACTCCCCACACCGACCCCTACACCGACCCTTCCCACCGCTTAGCCCGCCTGCGCGAGGCGAAACCCCTCATCAACTGGCGCGGCTGGCGCGCCCTGCACACCCCCTCAACCTACACCATCATCCTAGCTGCCGTGTCGGGCGCCCTCATCTTCTACTTTGCCAACCTCGAGACGGTGCCCGTGTCGGGGCGCACGCGGTTCAACGTCTACGGCGCCGAGTCGGTCAAGAAGGCGGGCGAGATGGAGTATAAGCGGTTGTTGTGGGAGTTGGAGAAGAGCGGGGTGAGGGTGCTGCCTGAGTGGGATGGGAGGGTGAGGAGGGTTAGGGGGGTGATGGGGCGGTTGATTCCTTTTAGCGGGTTGGGGGGGGAGGAGTGGTAGGTTTTTTCTTGCCT
>MU854808.1:0-10436 GCA_033296685.1 Parachaetomium inaequale | reverse complement strand
ACTAGTATCACTAGATAGAGCTTTTTGAGCTCTTTCCAATGGTACTAGTTTTGTCTGTTTTAGCTAGGTTGCGGGCGAGATGCAAGAATCGGAAAAAGTTTTTAGTTAGATATATATATATAGATATCTAACTTATAATTATAAGATAAATTACTTTAATAAAATACTTTTAAGATAGAAATAGTATTATTATTATTATTATTACAGGGCTAAGGTTATAGCACTATAGAGCTGGTACTCTCTAGCTAGTTCTTAAGGGTCTTGCTAGATTAGAGGCTAAATTAGACGGCCTACTGAGAAGCTGTTAAATGAAAACTAAAAACACAAGGCTTTGCACTATCTAAGATAGCTGCGAAGACCTAGGGCCCTGCTCTAAGCAAGGCCAGAGAAGTCTATACTAAGTGCATCTGCAGTGCACTAGCTTATAGGGCTTCGAGCTTCCACAAACCTACTTCTATTAGAGGCAGGGCACAGAGCATTGCAAAAGACCTCTAAAAGGCTCAGAACAATAGCCTATGAATAGTAGCTGGGGCCTACAAGGCTATCCCTATTCGATACCTCGAAGCCGAAATGTAGGTCCCTCCTCTAGACCTCTACTTCAATAAGAGGCTAGCTGACTTCGAAGACCGGCTTTAAAAGCCTACTCTCTCGAACCCTAGGGCTTCAAGGCTCATAATAGGGCCCTCTATAACAGAGCTCTCTTCTAACTATAGACCTCCTAGCCTACTAGTTGATGAAGTTTACAACTGAATCCACAACTAGTTCCAGCAGCTATAGAGAGCTAGATGGCCTATGAAGCCTCTTGCAATAGAGGAGGCTACAGAGGCTATTTCGACCTAGAAAGTATAGGGCAGGGACTCTACAGAGGCTCTCAGCAGGGCCTGGAAGGCTAAGTGGACCCAGGAGACTACTAACTGACAACAGCAGTATAGAGCCTAGAACTAAGCTCTACCTACTGCCTACCCAGCTGACTATTAGCTAAAAATCAACTAACGAGCACTAGAAAGGTACGAAGGCCTTATAAAGGCTAAGAGCTCCCTACTAACCTAGGCCTGAATAGGGACTATAGGCCTTAAAGATTTTCTTTTCCAGGCTAAGGTTCCCTAGATACCTACTCCCTACTGCGAATATAGCCGAGGTAGGGAAACAGTAGAACACTTAGTTATGTAGTGCCATCAACCGTCGAATCTAAGAACCTAGCCGGCATCAGAGATACGCTCATAGAAAGACCTTTATAAGGCCTTCGATGGGTGGGGGAACAAAGAGAAATAGCTTATAAGGAAGAGTTTAAAGTGGCTACTAGACTCTAGGAGGCTCCTAGAGTATAAGCTAGCTTTATAGCTAGAACTGAGCTAGATTGCTAGCCTAGTTAGCTATCTAACTACCTTCCTTTTACTATAGAGGATGGATTTAGAGATTTAGATTATATAGGATAGATAGAGGTTTTAATCTAGCCTTATAGATATGGTTTTCCTTTATAATTAGTTGTAGAAGGTCTAGTAAGCCCTCGGGCATAGTGATATAGGAATAATAATAATAATATTTCTAGACTAATTTATAATCTATTATCTAGATAATATTCTTATCTTCTTTAAAATATTTAGAGAACATAAGAAGTATATAAAGCAAGTGCTAGATATACTCTATATATAGAAACTCTTAGTTAATAAAGATAAGAGTAAGTTCTATATTATATATTAAGTCAAGAACTTGCTGTTCTGGCTGCCGAATTTGGCTAGGTAGGGCTGCTGTTCTCGGGTGCCTCGACAGTACAGGGCGCTGAGTCTCAGCTAGGTACTTAGTACCTCACTATAAATGTAAGCCCTTACCCTCCTATCCTGTCCTCTTCTATCTAACTCCTACTATAAGAGATATAAAGCTACTCTTCCTATTCTCTACCGATGGTTAGTTTTTGACAAATAGTCTACCTAGAAGTCTAGGAATCTAATTCTCTTGAACCCAGTATCTATTTTCAGCGCCTAGTATAGCAAGCTCTTAAAATATAACATCCCTTGCATTTTCCGTTGCCCCTAGCTCGTTGACGACTTCTTATTATTAGAGTCGATAGCTCTCCGCTCGCTAATTAGTGCTATTACTATAGTACTACGTCGCTCGCTATAGCCCCTTGCAGAAGACTAGCACTATAATATAGATTTCATCTGCTGCTTTATATAATAAGAGGAGGAGAGGTGGGTTATAAAGCGACCGAAGCTACTTACGGCTATATAGCGCACAGCGCTCTGCGAATAGCTTAGGAACGTCTAGTTCCTTAAGCCCGGCTATACTAACTATAACGGGCTGAGCTTTATTGCCGGCCTCAGATACCCTTGACCAAGACGTAGGTGCGAAGCACAAGACATAATATAGCTGTTATAGCGTGCATTGCATACACGCCTGTCACTATGACGTAAGACTTAACACAGCTGTCATAGTATATATTGCATATATGCTCACTCTAGTTATAGGGAGGGCACTCTAGGGAACTATTTCTTTCCTTTTCTCTCTTTTCTTCTTCAAGTTTAGTATATTCATTAAGTTATTACTAGCTAGTTATAATATACTTATTGAGACTATTATATAAGTAGATAGTAGTCCAGGCATGCCTAGAGGTATGAAGTGGGAATAGCTTTATCAGGGGCTCAGAGGCTTAGAGCTTAGAGTTAGAGCTAGCTGAGAGCTATCAAGGCCTGTACTAGGCTCAGCCTATTACAATACCTCCCTCCTCCCCCCTTGCTAGCTAGAAGCTCCCTTTTCTAGTCAGGTAGTGATCTTACCATTCGTAGCCTCAAACCTATCGAGTGCCTCTGTCTCGAGAAAAGCGTTTATATGACAGAAGGTGCACCGGGGACCGGGGGATAACCCCTAGAACCCTATTCCGATTGGATAGCAAGAGCAACATCATTTCCTACGCGACAGGCGCGTATCTTGTATCTTCCCTCCCTTCCTTCCTTAGCTTTCGATTAGCAGAAATGAGTTGCATTTGCAGTGCCCCTGTGCCTCGCCTAGATGCCCCTCGTCCCTCACGGAGCATCGCTAGCAATCGAAGTTGTGTTGGAGCGATCAGCGAAGTCAGCCATGGAGGCAGGGCAAACGGCGTTAATAATAGTAGCCTGGTACAATAGTTGGCTAGCTAGGAACGCAACGTCAACAAAGAGAACTATCGCGATGCAGTGCGTCTTGAACCGAGGCCCACAACGCGCCCTTGCCGGTGTGCTCCCAGCCAGGAGGTCAGATGATTTGCTAGGCTAAGTCCAAAAAAGGCAAAAATCAGGGGCCAAATGATTGACAATTCACCAATCAATTTGCGAGGTCGGATTGGATTAAATTGGACCCGAAAAATACAGAATTGGGTTGGGTTGGATTGATTGGATTGGAAGGTTGCCAAGGAAAATTGAATTACTGGGAGCGCTGACCCATACCTACTGTTGAGACATTGCTTGTACATTGTTATGAACCCTTTGGCTTCACCGAATTATATGCCCTGTCATCGATACCTTCAGGAGTCCCTTTCAGAGTTGGGGCTTGAGAGATTCGTCACATCTTTCTACCTATTGTGAGAATAATTCAAAGATTTCTATGATATTGCTAAGCTCCCTTAGAACCCCCACCTGCGGCGCTAGCCTACGGCGCATAAAGCGAGGCAGCATTTGATGTTAAACACTGTCTCGAGTTCATCTTGACAAAACCCCGCCAGGGGAGTAATAAGTGCATTAGAATTCTCAGTGACAGCTAAGATACATTCCAGATTGAGCAATGACGGGACAATGGATGACTGTTGACTCTCGGGGACCCTCCTGCCCATGGCCCCCCACAGCTGATTAGGTGTGGGCCCAGGCCTCCATCAAGAAGCCCAACAGGGCGGAACGCATTTCGTGCGAATGTGCCGTGTATGGAATGTAGGTGAGGGAGCAGTAAGTGCCCACGTCGGTCTTGCCCCGGCTGTAATCATCGAATCTAACGAGCACCAAGGCGTCGTAGTCGAATAGGGCACAGTACTTGGTATGGCGGTCGACGGCGTAGGCCGAGATTTGCTTCATGCCCTTGAGCGCATTGTCTTCGAACAGCGTCTTGTGCTTTTTATTCGCGACAGCCGCCTTCCACACGTTTTTTTCGTTCGAGGTCGGCGCGGGTGGGTTTGTGGCACCAGCAGCCACTGTTTTGAAGGCCTTCTTGAACTGGTCGTAGTAAAAGACGCCGCGCTTCTTAAACTCGATTATGGCCATTGGCGTGGGCGTGCCGTTTATGATCTTGTAGTAGGAGATGTCGGTGCGCATCTTGTTCTGTTGCACCTCGCTGCGGACCATGATGCTTTTGTTGACAGTGGGACACAGGTCCAAGGCTTGGTGCACCGGGTGCAACAGATGGATTGCCGCAGCACGGACGACATCGGCCTCGTTGGTGTGGGCCATGGATTTCTCCTTCTCGTTGATGTATTGTTCGTCGAGCCTTGGCGTCAACTGTTGTCCCGCCTGCAGTGCCTGGTTTATATCCAGCAGGACTTCGTCTCCAATATCCGTCCACTCCGACGCCTTCAGCTCGATGGCAACAGCCGGGGCAGGGTACTTGCCGGTCGTGGCTCCGAGCTCAGAGACTTTCTGGTTGCCGGCCGGGCTATCATAGTGAGGGAGCGGGATGTTGTTCCCCTTGCGCAGGGCCTGCTCAATGGTGTGTGGGGCCATGGCGATGAGCGGCTGTTAGTGGTATAGTACTAGGAAGTGTAGATGGCAAAGAGAATGGGGATGGGGCAAGGGCAGCGTCCAGAGCAGGGCAAGTCAGAAATAGTCTTCGTGATGGAGTGATGGACTGGACTGAAAGTTTGAATTATGGGACATGGAGAAATGATGAAAGCTCGCAGTGGGATTTATACGGCTACTAGTGGAGGTCTGAGACCCCTTCTTCGTTAGTTGGTCTCGGCCCCCCACGCCGTCTATCTTTAGCCAACGTCGGGTCTGAGCGAGATTCATGTTGGTGATCTCCTGGAGCAGAGCCATGGTCAGTCCCCTTCCTGGTCCGTTGGTCTCGGCCTCGCGCCGTCTATCTTTAGCCAACGTCGGGTCTAAGCGAGATTCAAGTTGGTGACCTCCTGAAGCATAGCCATGGACGTTGGGGGCCGGCCAAGATGGTGACGCTTGACACCGGGGTCCAACGTCTTTCCATGCCGCATGGTGACAGCCCTGTGAAACATGGTCAAGGAGGATTCCATGGTCCAGGGCATGTGCCGTGATGATCGGCCTAATCAGGCGCCGTACAGTAACTTAGGTATGTGTTGCCATATGTACAGCACAGAAAGGGCAGCGATGCCGCCTTTGCTTGCCAAGTCTCAGAGTGTGTCTCAGTTCTGGGACTACTTAGGGCTTCATTCTCAGGAGAGGAAGATCCACCCGACCGCGGGCGTTGGTCGTTCTGAGACATCAAATCTCAGCGTATTAACCAACATACGCGACCTGGGCCAAGCCTCAGATGAGCGCCGCGAGCCTGCGTCATTCACTTGGTGGGATGTTGGTTGCCCGCCTTTGCCACTTCCACAGCCTTCCAACTGGTCTTGGCGTTTTTCAATTCGTTCAATTGTGTAATCAAAGCGGAGGAGCCTTTGGGCGTGATCTTCAGTTTTGAACCATCGCACGTCAAAGGAGAGATCAAATCTGGGAGAAAATACTTCGCACACTTCAACATAATACCACTGTCCACGAAGCTCTTGGCTGGTTCCTCGCCCTCAACTTCTTTGGACATTTTCCCTTTCCCTTACTGACCTTAGCCACCTCCCTCCCACCATGCCGCTGTGGTCCGATTTTCACTTCTGGAGTCCGCCCGAGGATCCGGAGCGGCCGCCGTTGCCATACGCGTCCGTCTTCACTGTTACCATCACCGAGCACGTTCCTCCTCGACCGTTCGGCCTGCCGTCGGTGTACCCTTTCATTGAGCCGCCCTACGACACGTCTGATGAGCACCTCAAAACCTTGACGCAGACTGAGCTCATCGTCAGTTGTCCACCTCTGGAAGCCGATGATGACACGGATAGCGCCGTTCCCGAGAAGCCGGCAGAGGCAACCCTCAAAGTGGAGCGGCCCATCGCAGTGGAAGACGGGCGGGGTCCGCAGCTAGTCGCCTGCACTGTCACGCCGCAAAACGGACAGGGCAAACCATTCCAGGCCGTGGCCAAGATATTCGATCCGCTCTACTACTCGTTCGAAAACGAGAATGCTCCGCATCGGCCCGTCGCCACCACGCTCGCGGCCGATTCCGACTATAGCATCGAAGCTGCTACCTATGCCCACCTCCAAAAGACGGGCCACGCGGGAGGATTCGCGCCCGAGTACTACGGTTCCTGGACCTTCACGCTGCCTATCCGCCACCGTGGGATCCAACACGAACGCCATGTCCGTCTGTTGCTGATCGAGTATATCGACGGCGTCTGTATGCGCGACCTCTGCTACCGAGAATCGGCAGCTCTGGGCTTCACCGAGGAACACCGTCTTGACGTCTTGGCGCGCATTCTCGACGGTGATGTGAGACTCGAGCATTCCGGGATAAACCAGCGCGACTTGCTGCCCCGCAACATCATGCTGAAGCTCGAGCCAGAGGCGGAGGACCCGCTGGGGAAGGGCCGGCCACAGGTCGTCCAACGGGCCGTGCTCATTGACTACAACATTTCTGTCGTGTACCACCTGGCCCCGGAGGCGTGGAAATACCGCAAATCCACCGAGCTTCCGTTGAATCCGATCGATCTGTTTTGGAGCACGTCGCTCGACGATTTTGGCTACTGGATCCCCCAAAGCTGGCAGGGCAACCGGAGGGCCCAGCAGGAATGGCTTATCGAGCGTTTCGGGGGGCAAAATGCGCTTGCGTACGCGCCGGTATTGACGGAGTTGGAGCTCGATGATGCCTGAAAGTGCTTAGTGAGCTGGGATCAGTATAGTACCTGAGCATCAAGGCACTAAGATAGTTAACCACTAGTCCCTTGAATGAATGCACGCCTCTCTTCTCATTAGCACACGAGTTTCGCTATTTCCCACTACAAGTACCGACGAAAGTATAAGTCTCACGGTCCGTCGTGCTGCTGACTTGGCTGTTGAGCGGTGAGCACATACGGGCAACAGAGACAGACCTTAGTTAGTCCATCGACACGGCCAACTCATTGAGTCCATTTTGGGAAACTGGTCGGATTTTCACCAGCCTGCTCCCGGCTCCGTTGGGAATTCCAAGCTGTGTACAGATTCATGGTATCTTACCTGGCATAACCGAACCACCAACGTCTCGTCTGACCCAGGTCGTGGTTGTAGCCATCCAGGAGGCTGTGTTGGCCCGAACAGACAACGGTCACAAATAAAACGGCCCCAAGTCCCAGCACTTCCGGGAACAACGCGCCGCCCCCTCAAAACAACATGGGACGGCCGCCGCAACTGTTGGGCGTTTGCTGAGCCACAAAGGGGCAGGTGCGTCAGCACAAGGATTCCAGGACGAGGTACCACCATGTTTCAGGGTGGCATCGTTGGCGACCCGTTGGACATGACCCGCCAGGCCGCGGCGCGAGGCTAGGTTGGTGGTTGGTGTTGAACTTATTCTTCCAAATTTAGGCCGTTCTTGACCGGAATGGCCATCGTGATGACGTCACCACGGGAGATCAGAGTACGGTAGCTACCTACATAAGGAAGCAACCTAAGTGCTTAACCCCTCCATGTCCCGCGTCAGGCAATACGGCATATAAGGCAACTAGCAAGTCGTAGCCTTTCTCAGCAACGCAGCATCACTTTCATTGTGAGCATCTCGTTCATCATCAAGTCACTGCTTTCGTCTCCGTCTTCCCACTTCCAAAACAAGACATTCATTCAACCAAAGCAACTATGCAGCGCGGCGGTCCCACCCACAGCGCAACGCCGGCTCGACGGCCACAACAGCAAGGCCAGCAGCAGCAGCACCAGGGCCAGCAGCACCAAGGCCAGCAGCGCCCCGCCACCCCCAGCGCACAGACTCGACAGCCACAACAGCAGCAGCAGCACGCTCCGCTTGCACACCGCCCTGCGACGCCCACAGGCGGTGCCGCCGCCGGACAACACCACTCGCGCGGCGGATCCCATGCCCATGAGGAGGAGGGATACACCTGGACTTCGCTTAAGCATTTGCAGACGCTTATCCCCAGCGGACTCAGGTCCGCCCCGGCGGTGCCGCCGCTGGCTCCCGGGCAGCCGATCCCATTCAAGTTTGCCAAGCTAAGGATCAAGCGCTAGTAGCACGTAATCCAAGGTGAAGATCTTGTTACGTGGCTTCTATGCTAGGGGGAACAGAGTCAAAGAAAGGGACACATCGGGGCCGCGACCAGCTGGCTGGTTTGGATATTATGACGTCTTGCAGGTGCAATGTCATATATTTACTAGGAGTAGCAGTGCCTTACGTTTAGCCGTAGGTCGGGGGAAGCGAATGGTAGTACAAAGTCCAACGGCAGGTTCACAAGAGATGAAGAAATATGTGTGTCGTTCGGGTGTGCCGTGCGGCATGCGGTGTGCGGCGTGCGGCCCGAGGTACATGCGCAGTTCGGACGGCGGAGTTTGACCCAGAGGTAGATGCGCAGTTCTACCTACTCCGTTCGGCCCGCGTCAGCATATCAGATGAAACCGCGCCATCTGGCACCAGCCATTCAGCCTGCGCCGTTAAGCCGGCATCGTCCGGCGTTCTCCGACGACTCGGATGGGGAGAGGCAACAACCTTTAAAGGAAACGGCTCTGTTTGAAGCTTTTGAAGTATTTCGCCGCTGGCTCGCTACCATGACAAGGCGTGACAGTCCGCCGCGGACGACAGATCTGGGTTGAAGGAGCGGCAGTTAGGCGAGAAGATTCTACGGCTGCGCTGGATGAGCTTCTTAGTGTGCGACGGGCTGAGCCCGGATGGAGCCTCGGCAATCCTCGGCACAAGGATTCGCCTCCAGGCACTTGGACGTTGACTCCCAGCGGTGAGGAGTCTCACCTTTCTTTTCTTCTTTCCTTAAGTTTAGGATACTCGTAGAGTCGTCACCAGCTAGTTGCAATACACTCGTTGGGACCGTTACAAGCAGAGAAGCGAGGCTGATCTACGTGCCCCGTCTGTGGGACTACAGGACAGACAGAGCAGGACTTAGACCCAACCATGGACGCAGGAGCAGTGATCTGGGTGCTCTGCACCTGGAGGAGCAGAGCACACGGAGCACTTAGGTCCAGGGCATATAGTCACTCGTTCCGGAGGACTCTGGGAGTTCTCCAGTAAGCAATTCACACTCAGTATTGAGACGCCCTTCAGTATTGAGACGCCCTTCAGTATTGAGAGAGACACGGCTTTGCATTGTTGTGAACCCTTTGGCTTCACCAAACCATTGTCCAACGTTGTTAATACCTCCAGTGAACCCTTTCAGAGTCTTGGACCTGGACGGTTTGTCACACTTAGCAACGGCTACTGGGGAACAGTGGCGGAGCCGAGGTAAATCACGTAGATAACCAGAACCAGGAAAAAGGACGGCTCCTTGTGACGGAAGGTGCACCGGGGACCGGGGGATAACGCCTGGATTAGAGCCCTATTCCGATTGGATGGTAAGAGCAACACCACATCATTTCCCACGCGACAGGCGCATATCCTGTATCTTCCCTCCCTTCCCTCGGGCATAGCGGTGTAGGAATAATAATAATAATATATATACCTGAACTAGCTATTTAGTACCATTAAAGTATAGTTCTTAGTCTTTGAAAGCTATAATAATAGCTATTAATTCCTTATTATAGACTATATACTTCCTCTACCCCACAGTTCAAGAGAGCTAAGACAGTAGTCCTAACGAAGCCAGGGAAGCCCCTAGCTACATATAGGACCTCCAAAGGCTACAGGCCTATAGCTCTCCTACCTACCCTAGGGAAGATATTAGAGGCTATAATGGCTAGAGGGGTGGCCGAAGCTGCAGAGTGGAATGGCCTATTGCCTGACGAATAGATGGGCAACAGGGCTAGCCGGTCTACCGAACTAGCCGTTCGGCTAGTAGTAGCCCAGGTCTAGGAGGCTTAGAGGCAAGGAGCAACTACCTCTCTACTACAGCTTGATATATCTAGAGCCTTCGATACAGTTAACTATATAAGACTACTAAATACCCTCTAGACTTATAGCTTCCCTGGGTGGCTAGTACGATGAATCAAGACTTGGCTAGAAAATAGGAGAGCTATACTCTTCTTTAACAAGTAAGCTACAGAGCCTATACCGGTTAAGGCTGGGGTCCTACAGGGCTCTCTACTATTACTAATTCTCTTTATCCTTTATATTATTATTATTATTATTTCCTACACCGATATGCCCGTGGGCGCGCCGGTCCTTCTACTGCTAGATACAAAGGAAACCATATCGTGTAGGCTGGATGAAAACCTTTGCCACTCTCTGTAGCCTCTATATATGAATCCAACCTACTATAAAAGAAAGGAGGCCCTCAA
>MU854807.1:0-10518 GCA_033296685.1 Parachaetomium inaequale | reverse complement strand
GTGGGGGGCTGCACACTCGCTTATATTGCACACTCGCTTATAATGTACGTTATAGAGCATACTAGCCTTTATACTCTATAACTTTAACTTATATAAACCTCCTTACCTAGAGCCTCGGCGAACGGGCAATATACTAGTAGTATTAGAGCAGGTTACTATTCTTAATAACTACCGAGACACTATTAGTAGGATTATATATATAGCTAACTAGATATACGAGAAGTAGTATAATAGGAAGCACTTTGACAAAACCTTCAAGGAGAAGGAATAGGTTATATTATCGACGAAGTGTATCAAATAACGGCGCCTAAGTAGCAAGCTCTCTAATAAGTATATTAGCCCCTTCTAAATCGCCTATATTATTAGAGATAGGAAGATAGTATTCAAACTTAACCTACCTCCCTGTTATTGTATTTACAATATATTCCCTATTTCCCTCCTTAAGCCCTTTAGAGATATAGAGGCCGAAGCTTCCTCTATATAAGAATATATCAAAGTTGAACTAGAGGAGTACTACTAGGATATCAAAGCTATCCTTAACTACTAGGGGAATAGGCGAAGTCGCTACTACCTAATCAAGTAGAAAGAGTACCCCTTCGAAGACAATAGCTAGGAACTATAGGAATACTTAGATAATAGGCTGCTCCTTAGACAATATAAGGTATAAATAGCGAGAATATACCCTATAAGCAACTGAAGTATACTTATACTATTACAGTAAGATATAGATTTAGGGGAAATGTTTTATTTTTCCTAGTTTTCTACCTCCTACCCTGAGCACTAGTAGCTCCTACCCTACTACTCCTCTTCGCTTTCCTTGGAAGAGCTATTCTCCTCTTTACTAGAGCCTTTATCATTACTATCAGGGGCCTTAAGCTACTAGGTAGCCTTAGCTAGGTTCTAGTTAAAGGCGATCCGCTCGAGGATAGGGCTAGCTATACTTGTAAGCTACTCTATAGCAACTGTAATGTTCAACATGCTGTCGCTGCATCCGGAAACGGCGGCCTTCCGAATCGGGTATGGCGCTCCGTCAGATTCGCGTCCTCGTACGGTCCCGCCGCGCGCGCCGTATAAATAGAGCCCCTCCTCTCCGACGTCCCTATCTTGTACTTTCGACTTTTCTCCCTCTCCCATATCGCCTTCGCTCGGTCCCTACCTCCTCATTTCCTTCGCTTCCCCCCCTGGCCCCTTTCATTCTGCAGCCCGCCCGTGTTCTGACGCCCGCGCTCTGTATACCCTTTTCGCCAAGCTGGATGCATTGTCCCTGCCCTCTTTGGCGTCCCCTAGCTGTATACTGTCACCCGCCTTGCGCAGCGATGCTGGTTTTGTAGTTCATTCTTACGAGCCCTCGGCCGGGACGTTTCCAGCCTTTACGGTGTGTTACGATGGCAACTCTTGACTCGACTGCGGTAGTCTCGACTCTAGCTCAACGCTCGAGCTGCTCAACGCCCGCTTGGTTTCCCCCCTGAGCGGTATCTAACCTCGCCCATCGCCCTCCCCCTATCGCCCTGCCTGCCAGGGTACCTCGTTTCGTCCGCAGGATCAGGACCCATGTCCACCAGTAGGCCCCCTATTCCCCCATTCAACTCGCAAGGCTTGCGCATCCTGACTAGTCACAAAATTGCCGCAGGTATCGATTGCGTCGAATGCCGAGACACCAGGGGCCTCCTCTCGCTTGGTATATGTATCTAGGCGTCTCAGTCTATAGATTGGAGAGCCTGCCTTGGCTATAATCGGACCGAATGCCAGCGCGGCTGCGGCGAGACATGTAGGCGGTCGGTTACGAAAGCAGCGGATTGGCCTCCTGACCCACCTGCGGTCTACTTCCGGGCTATATTCCGCCGGATCTAGGATATAGCGCGCAAGGGTTGCGAGACCTTGCTGACACGGAGGGCGGCCGATGCGGCCCCCGAAGAGATGACGTGGCCTTGCTGCCTTCGCTCTTGCGACGGCGAGGCAGATCGGGCCCGTGGAAACGGCGAGATTCTGCCTTGTCATAGGCGGTGCCAGAGACGGAACAAGGAGGGGGAAGGCGCATACGGACGGATTCGGGAAGGCGTTGTAGGAGGACACGGGTCAACGCTACTTCGGAAAAGCCGCTCTAGGCGACCTCTAGCGACCTCGTGGACTATAAGACATCGGTCAAGGGTCGTGATTCGTAGAGATACGATATCCTACGGCCGCTCCCCCTTTCCGGGCCTCTCCTCTCTATCTCGGCAATTACATAATTGGCAGAGTTACGAGGGACCGGTGAAATCGATCCCTCCCACGACCCCCGTACCCCCTGAGTTCTGTATACGACGAGGTGTTTTACGACCGAGCACGTTTCTTACGAGCCTATTGGGATAGTGGAGAGGGGGCAAGTAGAGGGCCGGGCCTAGGAGCCTTGCCGATTCTAAGGTCGAGTCCGCCTTGCTCCGCACATACAATATATTGCGCTCGTTCCCCGGCGCTCCAGCAGTACGAAGATGGCCAGCTTACACACCAAATGCTTCTGGGAGCTATTCTCACAACCTTTGATATCTTCTCGCCGCTTCAACTAGCGCGGTATCCCACTGGGAGCGCGATGGCAGTCTGCCTCGACAACCAGATCTTTTACAAACCTGCCATGGCGACAGGTCCCAAGCCTGGGAGCCGTGGTCTTCATGTCCGAGAGAGGGGCCCCTCTACGGCGATCTTCAGGAGCCCTTTACACCCGCCGCTGCCGCGGGATACACACGATCCCCAACGCAGGTGTGCTAGGGAGTCAGAGGCCGATGTCATCCTGATCCCGAGCGATAACGAGTTTGATAATCTCGATAGCCGATCCGACGCATCTTTTAAGTCGCTTGACGGGCTTCTGCCAGATACACGCAACGAGGTTAAATCCAGCTGTGTTACTGGTACAGGTATGTGCCTGGATCTCGCATTTCTCGGCAGGCTAACATGTTGACATGTCCCAGCAGGCAAAGGTGTTAACGCCGCTTCCGACAATGGCAATATACCGGAGCCCCCGGTTACCAGCATGGCCAGCCTAGGCAATGAATAGCCGGCCTCGCCTATAGCTCTACATATAGAGCAGGACCGACTCGCTCCGATGTACGCGGGATACTCTCGTCGTCTCGTTGACAAATGTCCCAAGCACCCGAACTGGACTTCGTTTTGCCGTCGCTATCAAATGCCCGAGTCGCTTCCGGCCACAGTAGACGAGGGTATTGAGGGTGACGAGCCCGAGCCGGCCGGTGTTAGACTGCCCCTGCAGCGGCCCGACAGCCAATTCGAAGCAGACCACCATCCTACCAATGGGATATGTCCTACCACGCCGCTGCAAGTAGCGGAGAGCCGGGCATGTATACCTCCGCTGCCGGACGACGAGAGTACTAGCGAGCTCGAACCGGCGGATGCCGAGCTATACCTTTAGCCCTAGGACCTAAGCGGTACCGCCTCCGGTCGTGGGGTTGATCTACAATAGAGGTCCGGCAGCTGCGGCCTCTCTCAACATCCTGATCACCGTGATAACGATCGAACGAACAGCCTAGAACCTTATCTTTTCGCTCCGGACGACAGAGGAGAGAGTATAGTATGCTTACCTATGTTGCTGGACGACGAGAGTACCGGCGAGCCTGAACCGGCGGATACCGAGCTAAGCCTTCTGCCTCGGAGCCTAAGCGGCACTGCCCCCCGTTGTAGGGTTGATCTATAACAAAGGTCTAGCAGTAGCGACCTCTCTCTATATCCTGATCACTATAATAGCGATAATCAAGCGAGTGACCTAGAGGAACGTTATCCTCTTACTCTAGACGATAGGGGAGAGAAAGGTAGTGAAGAGGGCCTTGCTACGCTGCCGCAAGTACAAGAGAGTATAGCGGGCCTACCTATACTGCTAGATGATAAAGGGAATAACGGCTATAAGCTAGCCGATGCTAGCCTGTCTATATAGCTACCAGCTAGCCGAGACCAGGCTAGTAGCCGAGGTCGTAGTACAAGGCTATTCGACTAGTATCGTCGACGTTGTAATGCTAATAAGGAGGAGGATAGTATATATAGCAACGCTGAATATAGCGAAGATAATATTATTTAGCTATCGCTATATAAGCGCTGTAGGGGAGTTATTTATAGCGACTCTACGAGAGGGGCTTAGAGATTGTCTCGACGCCCGAGGCGCTAGCGTAGTACTGCCTATCCGCCACCGCCCCTAGAAAGAGATATCGAGGTAGATAGAACCCCCGCTATAACGTTTAAGGAATTTCCCCTTGGAGATATAGTCCTCTAGCGTATTACAATAGACGGTTCACTATCTACTTTTATATTACGGTTTACCTAGGATTCCTGTATAGTATATATAATATACGAAGAATAGCCCCTTAGAGATATAGTCCTCAAGCGCGTTACAACGGACAGCTCGACCCCTACTCTTATAGTGTAGTTCACAGATCTATACGCAGATCCATACATAGATCTATATATAAAGCATAGAGCGAGGCCCTATAGAATAGAGAATCAGGGCACTACTGTAAGGAGGCACCGCCAAGCGAGACAGAAGAGTAAGGGGACTACGAAGTACAAGGACAAAGCAACTTCAACGTCAAGGAGGGCGAGGTATACGTCAGCGGACAACGCGTTGATCCTTCAGCTAAAGGGGCAGGGGCTTTCTTGGTCCGCGATCGCCGATCAGTTCCCGGGGCGTAGTGCCGGGGCTATTCAGGTAAGGTATCAAACCAAGCTCAAACCCGCCGAGGAGTGGGAGATGGAGGGGATTTGCGGCAAGAACAGGCGGGGTGATAGCGGCTGGGAACTGCTTGTGAAGTAGAGGGGCGAAGAGAAGATATGGGAGCCTTATGAGAACATGGCGGAGACGAAGGCGCTTGACGAGTATAAGAGTCTTCATGGGCGGGTTATTGTAGATACTGTGGATGCTCTCTGAGGTTTTGCCTTGGTTTCGTGAATTCATGACTTGTGTTAGCCTAGAGCGCCGAAGCCTATAGCGTCAGGACCCTTCCGGCTCCCCGGCCGACGTCGTCGAGATCCTCGCCGCAGCCGTGTCGCTCGGTCCGGGAAGGACATCACGTGTTTATGTAACACCCTGGCTAGCGCGCGTTGGTTGCGTATAGACAGATACATCACCACAACAGCAACGAGACCCGAGGGCAGATCCATCTTCGGCGCTGCTGGAGCTAGCTCTGCAAAGCACTCTTCGTTCAAGATCACGAAGCATCAACACGGCAGCGAGAATTGCAACGGAGCCTGAGGCTTTGCACGGGTTAACCCAAACTAACTCCACTCATTACATGGATCGACGACCTCCCCCAGCACGGGCAAGTCAAGATGCCAGATGTCCTTACTTGCCATGAATCTTCTGTGCAGCCCCAACAGTAGCCTTTCCCGTCTTGCCGAGCTGTCGCAGCAAGTGGATGCTCAGAGCCGTCGTGACAACCATGAGAGTCCAACGGTCGCCCAGTTCCCCAGTCAGCCCGGCCCCCTTGAGCTCCAATGTGAAGAGGTGTGTGAATGAGAGAACATGGTTGAATCCAAGAACAGCTACCGTCTCGGCGTCGCTGGCTGCGCGGTTCGAGGTGGAAGAGGTTGAAGTAGAGGTGGCTGGACAGCTGGGAGCGAGACGGTGTAGGGTGTACCGAGTCTTGATCTTGTGGCCGTTTTCGCCTTGTCTCTCCCCCGGTGCTGCCGTGGCTTTTCTCCACTCAAAGCTCTCTCGTTGCATGCTCTTCACCCCAACTTCAACTGCGAAGCAGAAGGCAACCCCGTGCTCCTTGCTTTTCTCCGCCCTGAGCACCTCGTCCACCATATCACGGGGGTTCTTAGCCATGTCAAGCGGCGGAAGTTTCACAATCGTCATGGGGTCAAATAACGAGACGAGAAGTGGAATTGGGAAGTCTTCGCCGGTGGCAGTCAGGATGGGGTCCTTGAACGTCGTTCCGTTGCGAAGGTAATATCCGCGGCCAAAGTTGAGGGGTCCCCTAGGTGTGTACCCGAGATGGTATTCGACCAGGTAGAGGAAGTCGCTCTCGGCTGTGCCGCAGAGTTTGTGGCTTTTGATCGAGCTCAAGACACCGGTGTAGTTGGCGTAGAGATTCATCACTGCGGGGAAAGGGCGGTATCCGAGGAAGGCGGCCGTAGGCGGCACCCTAAGAGGCGTCCCGTCCGAAACATCGTGAATCGAGGCGCGATGGCCCTTTTTTGCGTCAGGCATGGCAATAGCGGGGGCGCGCTGGACTTGAGCAGTGCAACGCAGAGGTAGAGTGTTGAAATGTGTGTGGGGAAGAAACTTCGTGCGAGCATCGAAGGAAACCCATGAAAGGAGCAGGAGCCGGGATGGTGGGGATGGCATAGTTTGGAAGGTGACGTGCGGGAAAGAAACCGTGCAGTGAGCTCAAGACGATGGAGGGTCCTGCAGAGGGCTCGTCGCCGGAAGTTCAAGGGACAAGGCTGTTGGTACTTTCCGCCCATTTACCCAGATTACAGGTGTGTTAGGAACCAAAATTCACACGCTGCATCTCTCCCGGACAGGAGGCTCGGGTGCGGCTGATGCTTGTCGGCACCAACCGGGTAACGGCACCGCTGCAGTTTGACAGATGCGGGTGTCTGAGCACTGTATCCCTCACAGTCATTCATGGGTTGACTGGCATGCAAACGGGCAAACCCGGGCCGAGACGACGTACCTTACTCTTGTGACGATTGTAAAAAGGTACGGATTTTCGAGCACACAAAAACACAGCAGACAGAATACCACACTGAATCCACTGAACAAGGAGGGTTGACCGTTGAAGTGAATTTTATGCCCACCTCCATACCAACGAACCTCTTCCGTTACCGACCCCTTGTTTGTCACCAGTCCGCCGATTTGGTGCATATGCACAGCAAACACCTTCTGGATTCAGAATCCAATGACAGAACGTACCGAAGAATATTGCCAAGCTGGGGTGAGAGCAAATATCACAGCTGAGACCCAGTAACCAACGAGCCGCCGTATGCACGCAACACGCGCAGTTACACGGCGCTGCTCCTTTCCCTGTTTGAACAACCCCCTTTCAAAAACAGTCTCCACCAAACACAGCCCATAGTTGGAAAGGAAAAAACGGAACTCCGCAGCAGCATTGGCCCTTCTCGTCACAACCCAGTTGGTCACGGCATGACATGCGGCCGACATACAGAAAATGCACAGCGCCCGCAAGCCTTTCCGAAAAATGCTGCCCATGTTCTGCGGGAGCCGATGTCGCGGTGGTTGTTCCTCGAGTGTTGGTCCCGGTTGCTGGCATGCGGGGGGTATCCCCACTCGATGCTTTCCGTCCAGGACGGAGGAGATGTAAGCGTCGAACAGGGGAACGTGCAGTCCATGCCAGAACACGCCCCAAAAGCGCCGAAGCGAGGTTGCATCCCAGATACTTCCGAACAGCGGTGGCCACTCGTCCGGCCGGTCCCAGCCAAGGACTGACACAAACACAACAGCCAACAGGTCGTGGGCGCCAACGAGCGGGAAATACGTACTCCAAATCCACTGTGAGGATACAACCGCTCTCAGAAACAGGTCGCGGGGCGTCGTGGAGGGCCACAGACCCTGTTTGTCGAAGCCGAAGTCGGAGAGCGTGATGTGTAAATGAAGCAGCGCTTTGGTGACGAGAGACGTCCCAAATTGGTGCAATAGAAAGAAGGACATGGCACGCATGCCTCTGAGCGCGGCGAATCAAACCCGGGTCTTGGTATCTTTCTGTCCCTCAGCATTTATCTCCAGGCTGCCGTTGTCCTTCGGTTGCAGGCATAGCCGTCGGATGTTGGCCGAAGCGCGAAGGATGGCACGGAATCGTTGCACCGCAGAGACACCACGGGAATCCAATTGGACCACCGTCCGCTCTATGCAGAGAACGCATACCGTCTGCAGGGTAGCCGAGAGAATGGCAGGGATAAGGAGCTGTTGGAAAGGTGTCAGGGGCATGCCGCTGAGGGTGATTGCAGTCGCTGAACCCAAGATATGCAGGAATGTCAGGATGTGGCGGATGATGCTGGAAACTGGCCGTTGGATCGCAAGACAGAAGACCAAGAATGATAGGAAGAACGAAAGTAAAAGGCAAAGAGCATGTGAGCTTGCGGTTGACGTCAACCAGAAGGTCAGATGCGAGGTAAAAAGGGACAACATTTTCGTTCTGGTTCGATGTATCTGCGTATAAGAAGCTGTGTTCGTCGTTTCCGGTTCCCTGATTGCTTGCAACGCATTTACCCCGAGTGGTGCCTGGACTTTTATAGAGCGTCGGCAACTTCAAGCTTGAACCCTCCGCTCTCCCCCATATTGGCATCGACGGCCAGGAAGCGGAGACTGTTCTTTGAGTGACACGAAAGGGGGCTGACTTATGCGCCAAGCCCGACTGTGACTTCAACCCATCACTGGTGCTGCCGCTTTCAACCCAGGTCCGGCAGAACCTGGATTCTGGTTCTATTTCTGGTTCCTCCGTAAACCAGTGATTCACGCCAACAGTGCAGGCATCGGGCTCTGGAACCAACAAGCCGCACACCAGATTCGCACGAACAGCCCCCTGCTGAACACCAGACGGATTGCGGTTGATGTTGTCGAGCTCCATCGCAATAATTTGATCATGGGACGTAGGTTAGGCTCTATTTAGGAAACTCTGCCCTTTGTTCTGTATTCTTTCACGTCCAGCAAGTTCGAACGTCTCGTACTGTGGTAGGACAACATCTCCATGGCAGTAGGGATCTGTCCCTTGGGCTACCTGCGGAAGTGTGATAACAGGTTGTTCTTTTGCATTTTCCCGGTGTCGTCTGAATTTTGAGCCTGGGCAGGTCTGCCCAGTGCCCGCATAAGCGAGGTTAGATTGTCAGCCTGACTTGACTTGGAGAGACAAGAGGCGTCTGTCATGGTTTTTTCTCGACGGCGAGGGGGCAAACGCTTGTTGCTCGACAACCGACCCGAGCAACCCTCCTCCGGGCCCGCTTGGTTGCCAATTGTTGCCTAATGAAATGAATTGGATGTCACCCTGAACCAACCCGATAAGTAATTCGAGCTGGGACCATTCCATCAATTTACCAGGTGCGCAAGCAGTTGGCAATATCGCGTGTTCTTGTTCACCTCTGGGACCTTCTCAATTTGGAATTGAGGCGGGCTGACTTTGCATAGATGAAGGTTGTTCAAGTCTTTCATGCAGAAGTGAAGGACCGAGATGCGACTGCAGAGTGATCATCAGGGAAGCTGTTGGTTCTGACGGTGTGGGGCATGACCGACGGGATGAATGTTGTTCTTGATGGCTTCCGCGGTTGACAAACGCTGCAGAACACAGGACAGCCGCGAACGCCCTTCAGCGGAAATGCAGGACCTCCGAGCGGAATTGCAGGACCACGATGCAACTGCAGAGTGATCATCAGGGATGCTGTTGGCTCTTATGGTGCGAGGGGGTGAGAACGGCATGAGATGTCGTTGGATGGCTTCCGAGGTTGACAAATGCTGCTCTAATGCAGGAAGAACATCGGTCGTGAGCGCCGATGATGAAGTATGTAAAGGCCAGCAATGTCCGGTTGGGCAATACGAACCTCAAACTTCTATCCTCCTCCGAGCTCACCAATTTCTGCCAAAGAACCTTTCTTCCTCCGTTGCATCACATTAAACAAAGCCCACCACACACTCACGCTCAAACTTACAGCAAAATGGCTGTCGCCATCGGCCACATTCTTGCTCTCATTATCTTTGGGAGCGCGTTCGCTGGCTCCATTGCGGACTGGTGCCGTAACCATCCGGGGCCTGGTTGTGTCAGAAAACGAGACATCCTTCTGAAAATGGCGCGTGCCGACGTCGGCCCTTGCAATGTGCCTCAGTACAATTTCGACATGTGTCGTGACCAAATCAAAGGTCAGGTTGAAAAGGGGGTCAAGATCTGGACTTCCATCCCCTCCCAAGGCAGTAACGTGCTTTATAAGCGAGTCGTGGGTATAAGCGAGTCGTGGCTTCCTTAGCGCGACGCGCCCTCCCTCCCCCTCAATCATTTTTTCCCCTACAATCCAATATAGCTCCTCCTTCGAAGGATGCCAGGGTAAACTTAGCCATCGAAGCTCTTAAGAACGACGAGGAACTAAAGCTTGAAGCAGTAGCCAAACTCTATAACGTACTAGCTTCAACCCTCCGTAACCGACACGCTAGCAAGCCTGCACGACGCGACACTACACCCAACTCGCGCCGGCTTACTGATTCCAAAGAGAAGGCTATTGTTCAATACGTCCTTGAGCTAGATATACGATCATTTCCTCCTCGGTTATATAGTATAGAAGATATAGCTAACCAACTACTATACATATACGACACGCCCCCTATCGGCAAGCTCTAGGTATATAACTTCGTTAAATGCTAGCCAGAGCTCTATATATGTTATATATATAGATACAACTACTAGAGGGCGAAGTACAAGGATCTAAGGGTTATTAGCGAGTAGTTTACCCTTATATAGAACGTCAAGGCTAAGTATAGTATCGTAGACGACGATATCTATAACTTCGATAAGACTAGGTTTATAATAGGTATTATCT
>MU854806.1:0-10559 GCA_033296685.1 Parachaetomium inaequale | reverse complement strand
ATACTAGTTAGCGAGGTAGTACTATACAGCTAAGATAATAAAAGGGGGGATAGTCCAGCCGAGGGTATTAACTCCCTGGATTACTATTGCCTACTTGTAGTTGCTAGGCTAGGCTAGCTTTGCCTTACTACGACTATCGGAGGTCGTAACTACTATACCCGTAAAGATAATGCCTATTATAAACCCAGTCTCGTCGAAGTTATAGATATTGTTATCTACAATACTATACTTGGTCTTGACGTTCTGTACAAGGGTAAACCACTCGCCAATAACCTTTAGATCCTTATACTTAGCCCTCTAGTAGTTGTATCTATATGTATAACGTATATAGAGCTCTGGCTAGCGTTTGACGAAGTTATATGCCTAGCGTTTGCCGATAGAGGGCGTATCGCGTACGCGCTATAGTTAGTTGGCTATATCTTCTATACTATATAGCCTAGGAGGAAATATATATATATCTAGCTCAATCATATATTGAACTATTGTCTGTTCCTCTAGATCTGTTAGAATACGTGAGTTGGCTGGAATATCGCGTCGTGCAGGCTGGCCGCTGTGTCGACGGCAGAGGGTTGAAGCTGGTACATCGTAGAGCTTGGCTACGGCCCGAATGCCGATTTTTGGGTTGATTTTGATAGCTTCGAGGGCTAAGATGACCCTGGCTTCTTTTGAAGTAGAAGCTATATTAGGTTGTTAAGAAAATCAATGTTGAGTATAGAAGTGGTGTATTGAGGGGGAAAGTGTTCCACTCGCTTGTCTGTTCCACTCGCTTATCATGTACGTTAAACTTTTTAGCTTTACCGAATCATTATCTAATAGGACGTATATACCTTTATCAGCCTAAACTCTTTCAGAAGTGATTAGACCAGATAATTCGTCACACGAGCATAGTTAGGGGACGCCGATCAGAAGCAAGGCCGTTATTAACGCGAAACCGCTTTTAGCATAGCGTAAAGAGAATTACGTTAGTAGCTAACAACTCTCGCAGTAGCAGCAGTACATTTATTGTTGAGGGCTCGCTAAAGTAGCTATTGCCAGCGTTCTCGACGGCCGCCACCTCTTCAGGGTCAAGGTCCGGCTGGAGTATGTACTTTAAAACCGCTTGCCGCATTTTCTTTGACTGATGCGGGATCTGGAACTTTTCGGCCCAACCCCGCAGTAGCCGCTGCGGAATGCAGCTATCAACTTATCGTCGCTGCCGTTGCGATCAGTCACACTGCTACCAGAAACCACTCAGGACAGCGAGTAAAGCGAACAGATCCTAGAACGTTTTCGGTGCGGGGATTTTTGCTGATTCATTCGGACCGATCATGACGCAGAAGTCGGAAAAGAAGTGGTTGAAGGAGCTCTTCGGGCGTCGTCGTGCAGCCTCGCCTGCTCTGCCACGCCGTCGACGAGTATGTTGAGATTCTGCCTAGCATAGCAAGGCTTCTCGTTCTTTCGCAGGACCCCGCATATTATTGCGGGCGTTTCCGCTGTCCCTTACCAACCTATTTAGAGCCTGATTACCCATACGGCCGCAGTATGGAACTGCAGCAGTACGTGACTTCCAGGCCTGCATGAGGCTGCAGATGTACTACAGGAGGGTTAGGGTTACTCTGGGCCATACTGCTGGCAGTATCATACTCTCACTTTTGCCAGCAGTTTGAAAACTGGCGGGAGAGACCCAGTTTTTACCCACTTATTGCCGAATCGAGGCAATGCAGCGACAAACTCCACATCAGTACATCGCGAAGGTCCGGGAGAGCGTCGGCCTCGAGGAGGTCTGTGGGAGCCTCTTAACAGTGGGCGTATATGCGCCTGCATGCAGGCCAAAAGGGCAAAAAGTGGGTGGAAAAGGGGGCCCAAACCCCCATACTGCGGCAGTTCTATACTGCGGCAGTATCGGTAATCAGGCTCTTAAGGAAAAGCGGACGGTATCCCAAGTTTTCTAGTAGGTATCGCAACGTCTCAATCACAAGAGGATGCGTGAGCTTTCAGCCAGATGTGACTTGCATTGGCAACTGATGAACTCCCAGAGCTCATTAGAACGAGTGGCTATATAGCAATCTAGGTGTCAGGTACTTTTGCTGCGCCAGTTATCTCATCTCGCCTATTCCAACCGTGATACTATATCAATGCCCAACACTCAACATGTGGCTCGCCGTCCCGAGACCTGCCCACACGAGACCCTGGTGCAGGAGGCTTGGTGGACAGTACCTGCCTGTGTGTCAACTAGAGCAAATAAAGTAGGGTCTCCATCCACTTACATATCTCCCATCACTTGAACAAAGCCTGCCCAAAAGACCCAGCTACCTACCCAAGTGAGCAGGAAAGGTAAACCCAGCCCCAGCCCCAACCACTTCAATTTTCGGTCATCCTCGTCGGGCGCATCCCAATTCATCATGCAAGCGATGTTATAAAGCGCCATCATGGAAAAGATGGAGAAGAAGACGATGTACACCATAGCCCCGGCGTAGAGCGCGCCTGCGCCTGGGCGGTAAGTCCCGACCGGGTTGCAAACCTTTTCTCCGCACATTGCAAGGTAGCCCTGGGCGTTGGCAAAGTGCAGGGTCCACGCCGTGTAATAGACGCCCATGCACTGAAGCACGAACTCAACAAGCATGGTCGCGACGAACGAGTTCCAGTAACCGGGGATGGCGTAAATCGCGCACAAGAAGAGCCAGTTGAGGCGCGGTCGGATGGTGTAGAGCATCACCAAGTCGCCGTTGCTAAATGTGGCTCGGTAGCCGGGCGTGTTCCGCATCAGAATGGCGATGATGGCGTTCCCAACGTGCTGCAGCACGAAGGGGAAAATCCACGAATATCTCCAGGTTTTGTCTTTCTCGTTTCCGCCCAAGAGGCCGAATGTGATCTTCTCCATGATGAAGGAGTTGGAGAAGATGAGGGGGATTAACAGCATCACGGCATTCTCTGCGGCGAAGGTCCCCAGGATGCTTGACGAGGAGGGACAAGTGAGGCCGGGGTCGGTGGGAGTCAGGACCCAACCCCAGGGGACGTATTGGGTGAGGTTCTGATATGTAGCGCTAAATTGCAACTCGTTGAACTGAGACATGGTGAAGCGCTAGGATTGTAGTTGATGGAAGGCCGTCGATGCTAGGTTCTCAAGCCTCAAGCGCATGAAAAGGAAGATGAGGTGCCAGATAAAAGTGCGCAGACTGTTCGTTGCCCGACTCGACGTTCGCCTACCCAACTCAATTCAGGTAACGTTTGTATTGTCTCCGAACACGTGTCACGGCTCAGCCGCACAGCCGCACAGCCACGACATGAAAGTTAGAAGGTACCTGAGGGTTAGGGTCCTCACTGGAGGCTCATCGAGGCTCGCGCGGTCTGGTGCTCGAACTTGTCTCAGTGTCGATGTCAAGGGCCGGGCTGCTATACCTTGGTGCGTTGCTTTCCCTTCCACACTCGCGCTCTTGCCCAACATGGCTGATCGTGTGCAGAAGAAGCGTAGCGGCTCCAGCACTCAGCGCCGCCGTCGTCTCGTAGACACTTCGGCTTCTCTCGGCATCCTGATGCCTAAGTGTTCCTGTTGCCTCGAACGCGGGCTCGATTGCCGGGTGTCCGGCACGTCGAAGCGCTACGTGTCGTGCCTTTCCGCCTGCTGCGACGTCTGGGGCCTTGATTCCGGCGCGTCCGACGGCCGTAGTCAAGCCTGAGATTCCGAGAAGGAGAAGCTTGACTGCGAGGAGGACACTTCGCAAGCAGAAGCGTGCTTTGGAGGGAAGGGTGCGCCAGGCCTTCTCTCGCGAGTTGCGTGATATCTCGGAACAGGCATGGCAAACAGGACTGGGTGGCGATACTGATGTCGGAGTTGGTGGTGGGTTGTGTCGACCAGGACGCTAGCGTTCTGTTCCCGAGGATGGGATCATTCATCATTCGCACCTGCGAGCCCGACGACCTCCGGTCTCCCTCCAAGAGTCTCCCAGGCGCTCCTCTGGTCTTCCTCCGAGCGGTCCAACCACTGCCCGAGCCTTCGTAGTGCCAAAACTCCGGCTACACTCACGCATCGCGATCCTGCAGCGGACAACCACAGCTCCCTGCACCCCGCATCAGCCA
The DNA here is from genome assembly GCA_033296685.1 of Parachaetomium inaequale. Taxonomy (NCBI): domain Eukaryota; kingdom Fungi; phylum Ascomycota; class Sordariomycetes; order Sordariales; family Chaetomiaceae; genus Parachaetomium; species Parachaetomium inaequale. The sequence continues at coordinate 6,503 of MU854806.1, read as the reverse complement.
TGATGCAGCGGCCCGCACCCACGGCATTGTCCAGCTCCCCAACTTGTGGCACAGCACTCCCCCCTCTTGACTTGGCTGCCACCTTGCCCAATGAGTCAAGACTTGTCTAAAATTAGACGTTCGTTGCATGAGGTTGGGCTTTGCAGCTCTGGGCGGCGGCTTGGCTGTGGTCTGGGTTGATGGGATGGTCGGGCTCACCTCCCTATTGGTCAGTCGGCACAGGAGCCAAATGCGAGGCGAACCGTGGTCCTCTTGCTCCAGTGTCGACGCCCCGCATCCCTGGATCATACCGCGCACAATTGGGACTATGAATTATGAGTACTCGCCTTTAACCTCGCCACGATGCACGCGAGTGATCAAACTTCAGAGCGCCTCGGACCCCTCGAAGCCGCTAATCTTCAAGCTGGTGGAGATCTCACTCGACAACTCGAGGTCTAGGTCATACGAAGCTCTTTCTTACACGTGGGGCGGCCAACCACTCGATCGCCCCGTCTCATGCGACTCGAAGACACTTCTGATCACGGCGAACGCCGAAGCAGCTCTGCGCCGACTCCGGAGGAAGAGGAAGGCACGATATCTCTGGGTCGACGCTATATGCATCAACCAATCCTCCGTTGCGGAGCGCAACGTCCAGGTCGCAAGCATGGGTGACATCTATCGCGGTGCGAAACGCGTCCTCATTTGGCTCGGCGAAGCAACGCCACATGCCGAGGCGGCCTTTCTCATCATGGCTGACGTCTGGCGGCTCGTCAAACCTCTATCTCCTCTACGAGCCCTAAGGATCCGAATTGCTACAGCGAAAGAGGCCGGCCCTTGGGAACCCCCAGGCTATGATGGGATTCAATTCAAGTTGTTGAGGAAGCTGACACCAGGTGAGTAACGCAGCACCTCACTACCTACCTACCGGGGAGACCACTCTAGACACAGAGTACTGAAAGCTACAAGATCAACGAGTGCAATTAGTCCGAGGTGTCATCGACATTGAATCCCGTCCCTACTGGGAGCGGGTGTGGACCTTGCAAGAAGTCGGCCTCTGCAGACATGCAGACTCATGCTTGGTTTTCTGCGGTACCCCAGGGCCTGTGAGCCTATGGTTTTTGGAGGCAATAGTGAGAGTATTCAAGGGCCTGGAACTCTCCGGCGTCGACTGGAACCTTGGACACCCTTTCTCCCTGCACATGGACCTAGCGGCGAGGGAAAGGTCCCTCCGTTGTAAACCTGAACCGAAGAAAAACAAGAAGCTACCGTGGCACGAAGAACACCTGGACCGAAGGATATACACATCAGATCTTCAGTCTGTGCTATACGGCATGCGCTTCAAAAAGGCTACCGACCCCCGCGACTACATCTACGGGCTACGAGGCTTGTTCCCTGTGGAGTTGAGCCCGATTCCCATCAGCTACGAACGCCCTACGACCGACATCTATCGCGATGTGGCGCAGCGCATCATTGAGAATCCTAGGGACTCTCACTCCCTAGGCTTGGATAACATTCTGGTCCTCTCAGCGCAAGAGTACAAGACAGTGGCCGACTGTCCCTCGTGGGTTCCGGATTGGAGCTCACTGACCGTTCTCGACATTCGCCTGGTGTTATACACCTATTACGATGGGAAGGGATCTGCCTGTCTCGGAGCGCCAGCCATGTGCTCTTTTCGTCCGCCGGGCATCCTCGTCCTGACCGGGCGGGAGGTAACGACAGTTGGCGCCCACGTCAGCGCCAAGTTCCCGCCAGCGCTGCACCCGAACGATCTCGTTGATATTCAAGATGCGACTGAATTAAGATCCTCTCGCATGGATGGTGAGCTGTATCCATATCCCGAGGTCTTCCAAAACAAGCAAGCCGCGACAAGAATCGTGGCAGAGCACAACGGTCGGGAGATGTTGTCGATTCTTCAGCAGTTCATCATCCACTCTGAGAGCTATCCCGAGCAGCTACCTCACACACTGGAGCAAACAGCACATCTTTTGTCTGGAAATTATGAAAGCTATCCGCCCGACTCTAGCGGTTCATATAGCCCCAACCACGGAAACACACGGGCACGCGAGCTAGTCAAGATACGGCAGTGGCTCACCGGGGTGAAAGAACACGGCCCTGACCTGTATCCCGACTTTGTGATGGGCGACGGCAGTGCGCCCAAGCACTGCTACTGGAGTATGCCCCAGCACAAAGTGGCATATGGCTTGGATGGACAGAAGCTCTTCTGGACGGCCGATGGAAGGCCGGGGGAGGGACTCGACGTTGAGCCGGGCGATGTGATTACTGTTCTCGCAGGCTGTCACTCGGCGGTTGTTCTACGGAAGGTGTGTGGGGGAAGATATCGGCTCGTTGGTCATTGTATTGTGCTTGGGGTTACAAAGGGTGAGGAGTGGCCGAAGGACGACACCCTGTTAAGGGAGTTTGAGATTGTTTAAACCCCACTCACACACACTCCACCACTACCTATCTATCACGGGCCAAGTGGTGGGCGACCTTAGGTCTGTATGTGATTAATTGATGAAGCACGAAGTGTGCAAGATGGCGGGGCGCGAGGGCCCCGAGATATTGTTGCGGGCCACTGCCTGGGCCATCTGCAGACCGCCTGCGTTTCTGCCACCCACACCTCTTCTGCAGCCCTCAGAGAGGGCTGCAGCCTCCTACAACCAACCAACAACCAACCAACCACTTGATACCCACCATCACCACCCTCGTTGCCCTGCCTGTCCCCGTGACAGGTTATGAGCCCTCTCGTTTCTGCTGCTTCAAATCAGAGGAATTGAGTGCAATTTTACCCATTCAATTTGACCCAAATTTCGACGATTTCCCAGAAGAAATCGCCGTACCACCCAGGCAACCAAGAACCGACCGCGCGACCAAGCGATCACGCACCGAACCAAGCAATCAACAACCAACCAAGCGACCAAGCTTACACCCATGAGCCTACTGTGGCTATTGTGGCAAGCAGTGGTCGACATACCCATCGAAACCCTCTTGGAGATCATCACCGAGTGGCTTCTGAACCTCTGAAGCGGTCACAGTTGACAGCTTCTTATCCCAACGATCAACACTCACACGGCCAAGCGCAAGGCGCCGGCCCATTCCCTTACTTACACCCTTCCCTTTCCATCACTCCATTGCCAAGTCATCAAGATGTTGGACTCTGAAGGCACTCCAGCCGTGCCCGACATGGCGGCGATGATGACCATGTTCCAGCAGTTCCAACAGTTCCTGCAGACCCAGGCAGAGACTCAAAAGCAGACTAACCAACTGCTGAAGGCCCAGACCCAAGCGGTCATGGCCTCAGCCTCCCACCGCAAGATTCAAGCAATCGACAAGCTTACCAAGCAAGAGGACTTTCCGGTCTGGCGCGATGACATCCTCCGGGTGTTGAAGCGCGCGGGTCTGGAAGAATACGTTACCACCACTGTGACCGAGCCTGAGGATGAGGTTGGGAAGACTCAGTGGAACAACAACCGAGCCGACATCGAGGAATACATCCGCGCGATGGTTCCTGGTCAGAAGGTCTAGGCCCTCATCAAGGCCATGGGCTGGAACCCCCCGCGAGGGCGATCCCAAGAAGGCTTTCGACATGGTGGCTCAGAACTTCGAAAAGGGCTCTTCCGATTCGAATGTCAAGATGGCCCAAGAACTCGCAAACATCCGGCGCGCCAACTTCGGCAAGCTGGAAGCATTCCAGTTGCGCATCAACTACCTGTGCGACCGCTTGAACGACACCAAGTTCAAGATGGATGACGAAGCATACATCTGGTTCTGCCTCAAGGGCATTGAGAAGGAATACTCTAGCCTTTACGACCGCCTCGTCGCCAATGTGGAGAACGGCAAGCTGACCTGGGGTGAGCTCGTGATGGAGCTTCAGCGCCTGGCTGTTGGTGAGAATGTCCAACCCGCCATTGTCCGGTACCAGTGAGGAGGCAGATAGAGCAGCTTTACCCCAGCCGCAGCGCAAAGCTGATCGATTCTGTCCGAGCGATGGAATGAAGCATTATCCATCACGAGAACCGATTTTGGTTCGGGCCACTTCCCGCAATGGGGTAGAAGCTGTTCAATGAACTAAGATATCGAATTCATCCCAGAGGAACACGAACATCTCGTCCTGATACATGTGCGGCTTCTCGATCAGTCGGTCGCATAATGCGCGGAGCATGGGCGGCGTGATGCTTCTAGGCCGCCCAACCCCATTCGCTGGCGTCTTGCTTGTCCCAAAGCATTTCGCGAAGGTTCGCTCGGATGGTTCGGATGGAGCGCGTACTGCAGCCAGCTACGCTGGGGATCTGAACATCGGTGAGCGAATTGCTCAGGATCATGTCTCGAATCTGATCATGTTGAGAGAGCGAAAGATTGGGTGCCATGCTGCCGAAGAGTCACTCTGGCAACGACTTCAGTACTGTCCCTCTGTGTCTCTGCAAACTGAGATTACAGTGAAGACGGCTCCCTGCTTGCGGGACAGCACCGAGAAATCTGGGGGAAGTGCTGCAGCGGAGCGAGGTCCAAGCGAGTTTTTGAGTCGAGGAGATCACGTGGCTAGCAGGCGAGTGTAAATTTAGCTCCATCTAAATCAGCCATCAGAGCGACCCGGCCGGCCCCGGAAGAACCCACTTCCGAAACCCTCCGAGCCGCCGATATCAATGAATCTAGCTGAGAAGGCACGATTGCACGCAAATACGGACTCGGATCAATCCGATGTTCCGAATGCTTATATACCAACCGCGCCTGCGTCCGAATCCCGGTCGCACCAGTCACAAGACTTATGTTTGTGAACTTAGAAATGTGTATCATTAATGATTCAGCAGTCTAGAGCGGCGCGCCCTGTACTGCATTAATATCTACTAAGGCGCTAGCTTACTTCACCTAGTACCTATACTTTTATACTTAGAGATATACTACTTAGTTTATACTAGTTAAGAATAATAGCAAGTATATATACTAATAGATATAATATATTATACTACTTATATACTATTATAAACTAATTATATAGTATGGCCTAGTAGAGCTGTGTAGCTAATGGAGGACTAATCAGAATAAGACCAGAAGAGTCAGCTACTGCAGGACGTAACATGAGGCTTGTATAGTCGCTCTGTGGAGAAAGCGACTATGGTCGACGATGGTCGACAGCGACCAAAGATGACATAGTCATCGGTGGTCGACAGCGACTAAGGAGGGATTCATATAGTATATAATCACTCGTTCTAGAGGACTCTGGGAGTTCTCTAGTAAGCAATTCAACTTCAATATTAAGACGCCCTTCAGTATTGAGAGAGATAACTATTGAACTTGTTATAAAGCTTTTAGCTTTACTAAACCTTTGATCTATAAATAAGATACTTCTACTGAACTCTTTTAGAGTCTTAGTCTAATTAGGTTTATTATATATACTTTATATATGAAGTTCTTCTATTAGAAATAGAGGATTATAGTATTAATATTCTAGATATATCTAAGTTAAGCTAGAGTTATATCTTATAATAACTTTATATATCTACTGTGAGACTACTACGGCTAGGAGGAACAGGAAGCAGAGGACCTATTGCAACTAGCCCTACAGTGGGACCTCGACCTCCGAACCCCCTGGGGAACTACGACCAGGGAACCACAGGGGGCCCAGAGGGGTAGACCCTCAACCATCGATCATTTCTAGGCCTCCGAAGGCCTACAAACATCCTACTATGGCATTTAAGAGCGGGGGAGGTCCGACCACTACTCACAGGTCCTCGAGGTTAAATATATACCCTAAAAAGAGGTCCTAGGCCCCCAAGGCTAGTGCTAGGCCAAGATAGATAGAAAGAGAGTAGAGGCCGAAGCAGCCCTCTTGCCAGCTGCTGCGAGCCTCGCCGACTAGGGACTACAAGGCCTACTAGCTAGAACCTCTATAATACAAGGCCTATCCCAGGTCTTTGACTAGCTGGTAGACCAGTTATAAAGAATTATAGGGGCTAGTACCCCCCCCCCTCCTCCCAGAAGCTAAACAGAGAGTTCCAGGCCCACTGGTAGACCTACGAGGTCCAGGAAGCAACTAAGGGTACTAGGGAGGCTGAATGTTATACGTCGACGGTCCTCGGTGACCGTATAATGGTAAGCTGTGATTCTCACTGTTGATAGGTCGAGAATCTTACTCTCAGTCTTACGATTATCTCGCATACTGAGAGCGGCACTACTAAACACTAGTATATATATCAGTAGTGTAGTAAAGATTTCTTGTCTCTTCTAAGTCTAAGTTCGGGGGAGCGGCATCCCTTTTAAGGGGATACTCTATCACCCCTAGCCGCCCTACAGCTATAGGTAACCTTGCTATAGTGACCTATAACAAGCGCCCTAGAACAAGGAAGTAAAGATAGCGTCCTCGTTATCCCTCCTATAACTATCTAGAAGAGAGACAGTAGGAAGTAAAAGTCTTAGGTCTATACCCGTTATTATATATATTGTTTATATATAGATACTGCTACCTTATTATTTATTATTATTATTTCCTACACCGATATGCCCGTAGGCGCGCCGGTCCTTCTACT
>MU854805.1:0-10562 GCA_033296685.1 Parachaetomium inaequale | reverse complement strand
AGGGCTGCCTATAGTATATTGTAGTAGAAATCAAGTGTAGAAGAGAGAGAAGACGTGTATTGGTGGAGATTCGCCACTCGCTTATATTCGCCACTCGCTTATAAAGTACGTTACTATTATACTTGTCTAGGTCTATTAGATTGCTCTTCAAGCTTCGACTATCGGCTTATAGATATACGCTTATTGCTAAAGGTATAGAGACTAGATACCTCGAACGTCTATTTCCGATCATGTCCTCGTGGGCGATTCCCCGACCCAGTCGCCAGCTCAAGTGGGTCCCGCTTGGCAGCCCCTTGAGCCAGGGTCCACGTTCCAACATTTTGACTTCTCGGTCGAGACGGCGGCAATTATCCACATTTGCGATCCACAGACACGTGCATCTTGCCGCGTTCGAGAACTTGTGCCGCATCGTGACGTCGAAAACCGTGGCCCAGGTGCGGCCCGCCATGCCCGCATGCCGTTAGCCCCATCCCACTTGGCACCCGTGCTCTTTGAAAGTTGCACAGAGGCGGGAGAGTAAGAATAGCCGCGTGTGCGCGGCCCTGACAGGCTCGGCGCGTCGCACTACCCCTGCACTTTGTGCAGAAGGTCCCTACCAGAGATCGTGTCGTTGGCGTTACGGGTGCATCCAAGATGATCCGGAGTTAGAAGCGCCTTACGATGACTTCGCGCCAGTGGTCTAGCAACTACAAAAGGGAATGCAAGCTGCCACTCCCCCAATACCGCCACCCCAACTCGCGAAAAGAGAAGTGCGGAAACTGCTAGAATGGTGCTATAATTGATAAAATGAGCCGTTCTCCCACACCCTTCCTGTGGCACGCTATGAAATGAAAATACGAAGAGAAGTGAGAAGTCGAATCAACAAACAAGATCTAGTATAACGAAGAATAGGCCTTAACCTTGCTGCGAAATAGGATTGTCTTCTGAAAATACAACGGTGTAGATACGGCCCGAAGAACAGCCGAGCGCTACAGCCGTGCTAGATATGGCGGATGAGATCGGCCTGTACTCCGGAGGCAACTACAGAAGATTTTCACCTCTGTATCTGATCCAGGTGCCGTTGCTGCTCAGGCTATATCCTGTACGCTGAGGTGAAGAGAGAGACGGTATATGATTAGCAGAAGTGACAGCGAGAGCCGTAGAGGACAGGGCGGGTGGTAAGTCGAATGTACCGACGTCGGTATGTAACCGGCGAGATAGAGATATATCAAACTGGAGAGAACGGGGAACTTGGCCGGCCTCGAGCGTCGCGATACACTAGCCCGTTGTAGCATCCCAGATCTTGACCGTGGTATTGTACGACGCCGACGCGAGCCGTACTGCATCGGGCGACTAGGCTACGGAAGTAACAGCGTCGTAATGCCCCTCGAGCGTCGCGATGTACCGGCCCGTTATAGTATCCTAGATCTTGACCGTGGTATCGAGCGACGCTGATACGAGCCGCGCTATATCATACGACTAGGCTACTAATTCGATAAAGTAGCTATACCCCTCGAACGTCGCGATACACTAGCCCGTTATAGTATCCTAGATCTTAACTGTACTATCGTATAACACGGATACGAGCTACGCTATATCGTAAGACTACGCTATAGAAGTGACCTAGTCGCTATACCCCTCGAGCATCGCGATGTACCGGCCTATTATAGTATCCTAGATCTTGACCGTAGTATCGAGCGACGCCGATACGAGCCGCGCTATATTGTACGACCAAGCCACGGAAGTGACCGAGTCGCTATACCCCTCGAGCGTCGCGATGCACTGGCCCGTTATAGCATCCCAGATCTTGACCGTCCTATCCCACGACGCCGATACGAGCCGCGCTGCATTGTACGACCAGGCTACGGAAGTGACCCGGCTACTATGCCCCTCGAGCGTCGCGATGCACTAGCCCGTTGTGGCATCCCAGATCTTGACCGTGCTATCGTACGACGCGGACGCGAGCCGCGCCACATCGTGAGACCACGCCACGGAAGTGACCGAGTCGCTATGCCCCTCGAGCGTCTGTAGACATGCATTCCAATCATCTTCCACGATTGGGTTAGTAACAATCCACCTCGGCTCCTCGTTCCGGAACAAGTTCCTTATTATGCTGCGGGTCGGACTGAATATAAGTGCTGCAGCGTACACTTGAAGAGGGCTACTCTCGATTGCCCACTTGTTGTATTGGATGAATCGACATCCATCTCGGACGAGGTGGGCAAGCTGAGATATCTCGCCCTACGGGAGTATTAGTATCGGCCACTATTAAACAAATAAAGAGAAGCTGACCTGAAGCAACTTTTTGAGCCTCATCAACGATGCTGTTCCTTCCGACATGCTCCTAATAAGGCTAAGAGCCTCGAGCCAGTGGAGATAATTCCGGCGTAGGAACTTATCGATGGACCCGCTGTCTTGGAGTTCATTGGGTGCGTTCCTAGCAGGATCACAATCGTGCAGATGGTCAACCCAGTAGACGCACGAGTAGTGTACTGTGGCTAGCGGGTCTGGCTCGGGCTGCTTGACTTGGTCGATGGGATATCCAGGGTGACGTAAGTCGTAGATGTCACCACGTAGTGTCTCGGACATGATGCATAGAGATGCCGAAAAGATTGTGTAGTGTAGGTGTTCAATGCCAGAAGAAGTAATCTGATCGAACCCCTTTTGGAGCAAAATTCACAACTTTCTCGTCTGGCTCGCCTGTCTCATGCTTCAGTTTGCAGAAGTAGACACTTGAAATTGGAATATTTTACCGCTCACTCTAGCGTGTGCAGTTATCCACCTTCCACTGACTATCCCCTTCCTCCCTAAAATACCACTGTACGACAGTTGATCGATACCTTCTAGTTAGAGCCACCGTTCTCCCAACCTGCATTTTCACCTAACCCACGGGTCAAGCCATCCCGCCACCGGCCCAGATCTCAAATATCAGCGGTCCGCCGAGCATCCATTCCAGTGAACCGAGCCCAGGCGCTGTTCTGCAGAGATCATCAGGCCCAGAGCACGCCGGTGGCTGGAGCGCGTCTAGTAAATACTGGGCGGCGTAGGTGGACGGTGCAGACCCACCGTGGGACTAATCAGTTAGTTCCCAGGTGGGGCTTTCGCCTTGGCGCAGACTGCTTCTCTCCATCGCCATCGCTTAGGTTCTGCTCTGTTTTATCCTCGACAACAAGCTATAAATTTGCATTGAGATACTAAGGTTGGCTGTATTCAAATTTACGTTACAAGAAAACCAGAGACCTTACCTTGTTGCAATTAGTACCCTCTATTGGTTAGGTAAATAGCGAAGAAAGAAATCATTGTGGGTTATTGATTCGTAACATGATCAACGTCGGACCGATGGCGCAGGCGGATGCACTTACACTCCTGGAGAAAAAGCTGGGATCGCCGGCAAGTCCAGATATGGCGGCCGATCTCGTGGAGGCGCTCGACCTTGTTCCGCTGGCCATTAGTCAGGCGGCCGCCTACATACAGGCGCGGGCGCCGCGGAGCTCCGCTGAGAAATACCTGGCTGAGTTCTGGGAAAACGAGCGTAACAGGGCCCGGCTGCTGGGTACGACGGCGGCGACCTGCGACGGGATGGAGGCGCGTCAAACGCGATTCTCACGACATGGCAGATATCCTTTGACCATATCCGGTCGAAGCGGCGGTCTGCGGCGGATCTACTGTCGCTTATGAGTTTTTTTGACCGACAAGGTATCCCTGGGTGGGTTTTACAACCTCCTAGAACCACTACGGACACGGCACGGGTACGGGATATGGACGCAGCGGGAGACAGGGAGTCGGATGATAGCGGCGATACCACGGACGATGACACAGACGATGTCGCAGACGACGCTGTAGACGGCGGATTCGAAGATGATGTGGCGATGCTAAGAGAGTACTGCCTTATCGTCGCGGATGAGACAGGGGACGAATTCGAGATGCACGGGATGGTGCAACTATGGACGAGGAGGTGGCTGGAAGCATTTGGGCAGCTGGAGGTGTTTACACAGCGGTATATCGAGCGAATGGCAGCGTCGTTTCCGACGGGAGAGTACGAAAACTGGACGACGTGTCGGGGTCTCTTGGCACACGCTCAAGTAGCTCTTGGTTACCGACCTAGTGAGGATACGCTTGAAACATGGGCGACACTGTTGTATAACGGGGGATGGTATGCATGGTTACAAATGGCAGGATGCTCAAGTAATCACGTCCTGGCGACGCATTGCGCACACGGGCAGGATCAAGTTGCAATATGACCCTGCCCACAGTGTCTGGTTATGCGGCTGAGAAGCTGGCGCCAGTGAGCCGCCCAATCTGGAATAGAGTCACGACTTATTGGTGACGGTGGCTGTATCATCAGCGCAATCGTTGCCAGGTGAACGGAGAGCATTGGACATGATACCCTGTCCCATGAGAGAAAAGAACGTTCAAGTATTGTCGACCGGCGGTGATGAAAATAGATAGAGAAGTATAACTTAATGTTATCTCGCTATAATGCGTTAACTACCTAGCTCGGAACCTCGTAGGGGATCGAGAAGCAACTATGAAGGGGCTTCCGCGAGCAAGTCGGCGACTGGGACCACCATCCTTCACACTAACGGTCGCAGTTCCATTGCATCCCTCACCACCTCCGACTCGTTTCCTCTGTACAATTCGAATGGCTTCCGCGCCAGGAACATGTAGCTTCCCCAGGCGCCAAAGACCAATAACGTGAGGCCCACGGTTGTCACTGCGTACGCCACCTTGTTCGTGTCTTCTTCCAGCTGGAAAAGATTTACCTCCCACAGTGCCTGCTCATGCATCAGCTTCTTCATGCGTCTATTTGCACGGAGGATGATTGGTACGGTTGCCGGCGATACATCTACTTACCGTGGTGAACGTTGCTGGAAGAAACAGGACTCCGAGCAAGCCGATCGTCTTCATCATTCTGCTGTCGCTGGCAGCGGACTGGGCAACCCTGAGACTGCTCTGGGCAATATCTCGATTCGTTCTCGCTTCTTTCTGGGCAATCGTGTTGGCTGTCTAGGGCAGTGTATAATCGTCAGCTTTGTCTCTGCATGGTTTCCTCGATCATTGGTCCACGCTTTTCCAAGACAAAGAGGTGATGGCCCTACCATGCTGATAAGACCCCGGAGGCGCTCGAGCAGGTCTGCGGAACGATCTTGCAGAGATTTGCATATAGATAGAGAAGGTCGCAAGCATGCTTCGAAAGCTTCTCTCTCTCCCGGTCGAGTCCGTTTGCCGGTCCTGGCTTGTTCCACTGTGTTCATAGCCTCTTGGCAGTGCTCTGCATAACGCACTCCAAAGGCCAGAATGTTCTGAGAAAGGCAGATCTGAGCATGAGCGGCGGCAAATTGTCGGTTCAGGACATCGGGATTGGAGAGCTCCTTGACGCGTTGCGGCGTAGGCCTGTTGGACTCCCACCCTGGAGGCGCCATCTTCAAGAACACCTCGATCTCGTTGAGGTCGACCCAGAGGCTGGCGACCCACTCCTCCCATCCCCGAACTCGCTGGGCATATATCAGCGCCAGGATGCCCAGTGGGGTTGTCTGTAAAAGATGTTTGTTCTTGTCGCAGAGCTCTCGCAATTCGGCTAGCTCTGCTGGTTTCCAGAAGCTTACAAATGCGATGCTCTGGAGGCTGGGAAGTTCGATGCGCAGAATACAAGTGATCAATGAAAAGCCTCTTCCCACACGGACGAAGAATGCTGTCGCTAGTGTATCAGCCAGCTTGTCGCCCATTGAATAGTTCTTAGGATTACACAGGCTAGACTCACTAATGGCGGTTATCCGTTGCTGAGAGACTGGGTCATACTCGATTTCGTAGAAAAAGTATGGCCTTACTGTTCTAGATATCGTGTCCTTAGTATGTGGCTTGAGGTGTAACAGATCATTGATCCGGTCAAGCTCTGTCTTGCCTCCTTCGTCGATGGAACGCTTGAGGGGATTGTCATCTTGATTTGTGTCACCGTAGGCAGTTCTGAACTCACGTTTGTAAGAGAGGTACATCCTCTATATTCCCAATCTTGTAATGGCACTCAGGGGTTACTTACAGCAAGAAGAATGCTGGCGGCCCGGTTTGTAGCTGCATGGTTTGTGTCTGGCAGTCGTTCAGCTTCGTTCACCACGGGATACTAAGTATAAAATACAATTGCTTACAATTTCTCTCGCCTTGTCAGCGACTTTACCCTTGCCGCTGAGGTCCTCGTCCCTCGATGTATGCTGAAATATCGTCATGCAGTTGGCTTGAGAGCCGAGCTTGGGGTCATGGCGGCGCATAATTGGCAAACGGGGCATGTGGCCCGGGGTTTCTCATTTTGAGGATACCGAGCTCGCGGGAAAGAACTCGAACTTATGTTTACGGTTTTGGAGGATGTACGAGGTCAGGAACAGGTTGCCAGCATTAAGTCGAGGATTTAAAGAGGGGCTCCAGTTTGCATCAGTAGGTAGTATGGTAAGGCTCTGCGATCGGGCAACCGAAGCGATAGGTAGGCGCCCTGCTACGCTGCGCCACTATCACGAGCTGACCCGATGGTGCAGCAGACGCGGCTCACCGCCTACACAGATTGGTCAGTCTGCGCAGGAGGCAGAACCGTGGGGTGTTCATTGGATGAGAACTGTGGGACTCGCAGTGTCAAGACCTACATCTGTGAACTCGGGGATGATGTATGCCTTGTATGGTCAACGGCGCGTCGCGTGCCGCGTCGATGCCGGGCAAGGCGCTCACCCATCCCACTTGGCACTTGGCGCTGGTGCGCTTTGGAACTGAAGAAGCGCTGCTTTGTTTATGGTCTAGAACGCGTACCTCGTGCACAAGCTTCTTCAATCAAAAACGGAGGATCGTGTTGTTGGCGTCCCCGGAACCTTCGAGTCGGCCGGAGTCCCACCTCATGGTGATTTTGCAGTCCTTCCGCCTTATTGCATCATCTCGAAAGCGGAGCCTGCCGGTCCGGTATGAACCGTCGAAAGCTCAACATGTTGGTCCTTGCACAGGATACGGAACGCATTATCACCACATCTTGTCAGCGTACCGCGCTGCCACAGCTGGATACGCCTCGGAGAGCGCCCGTTAATGATGGGGGCACGACAGTGGCTTCCTCGGATATCGTCATCCGGACACCATCGAGCACCGTGACGTCGTCGCACTCATCTACTCCTGGATGTGAGACTCCGAAGTCTGGGAGTAGCTTTGGCTCGGTTGCTGTCTTAACCCAGTCACGACGTTGTCCGCTCTGCCCTCCCGACCGTCGCGCCTTTGCTACCGAGCTAGGGCTCCGACATCATCTGGCGTCGCCAGTTCACGACCGGCCCATCGTCCACTGCCCACTCACTCTCTTGGCGCCAAAGGCTAAAAGCAGGCCGCCTGCACAGACCCAGGAGGGGCTGGTCAGGTCCTTTACGACCGTCAGTGGCCTGGCGCAGCATCTTGAGAGCAGCGCATGTATAGGCGGGTTGAAGAGCTTCTGGAAGGCCACGGAATACCTCGAAGCGGTGATGGCGCGATGGGGCTTCAAGGTTCGGTTAACTAAACGCATTCGGAGTGAGAACCTGGAACGGGAAAAGATGAGAACGTAGTGTCACGAAATGATGAGAAGGTTTAAAAAATTCCAAAGGTCCTCGAAGATGTAACCTATGAATGATTTTTTTTCTATTTAGGAAGTTAACGTTATGTACCTACCATCTTCTCCACAAAGGGAATTGACTTGCATATATATATATATGTGGAGACCTAGACTTCTCAGCTCGATCGCTACGGGCGGTGCAAGAAGTGTGTTCCCTGTAAGGCCAACCGATGCTGGCTATCACGCCGAGGCACGGGGAGAAGATTCTGGTTGCTGTCGATATTTTGTAGTCTGAAAGATCGACCAGACGTCGGATTGACCTCGTCGTCGCAGAACTCGAATCCGAACCCGAGCCGGGACTGGGGCCGTCACCAGAGCCGCCGCCGGAGCCCTCATCGGAGTCGGGGTTTGGGAGAATGTCGGAGCCGAGAGGGGGATAATCCTCATCAATCTGCTCGAGACCAAGAACTTCGACTGCGTTGAGGTCTGGTGCTGTTGCACTCTGCTGTACTCGGTCTAGGGGGGCCCCGTTTGCCTGCAACAACTCAAGTAGGCTCTCCTTGTTGGCCAACTTGCTGTATTGGATGCCATATCGATGAAGGAGAGGCTTTATCTCGTTGTTGAGTCGAAGATTTTTGTACTCTTCAGCGAGGGAGGGCATTTCTTCCGCTGGTCCAAGTGACGGGGCTTCTGTTCGTTTATAGGCCGACAATGCAAGAAAGATGGCGGAATCTGCGCGTTTGGTCTAGCTATGCCAAATGGAAGGACGAAGAAACGGTGGAGAAAGGCGCTTATATATGCTGTTGGGCTGCCGCAACGTGAACAGCTGTATGCCGAAGAAGCACAATACATGGAACGACAGAGGAAGCAGGGAACCTCCCAGGCCGGCTTTCCTCCAATCAATATAACCAACGTTATGCCCGCTCAACCCCCCAAGGCCTCCACGCCGTGTTCAGTACCTGCGATGCCCGAATCCACGGGATTATTGTCGCGCGATCGTTCCGCTCAGCTTGAAATATTAGGATTGCGGGACATTGCCGTTAAGAGGTATAGTGACTGGCAATGCTCGCAGGTTGGCGATGAAGCACTTAAGATGGAGTACCGCAAGGCTTGGGAGGTGACATTGGCCGATGGTCTCGACCTTGAACAGGTGTATAACGATCAAGACGCCGGGTTTTATATCGAAAAGGGCGTGAAGAGAGGCATTGCGCGGCGGTTTGTTAGTGACATTGTGACATGGGTTAAGGGACAGGGCTACTAGGACGCAAGCGGTGGCTAATTGTGAGGACGAGATGGTCTATACTACTCTATAAACGTGTGTAAGCTCTACGGTTTTTCAATGCAAAGGCCAGCGTTGCGAAAAATGTCCTGCTGCACTCGACTCCCTTGCTCCAACAGTGTCGACACACCACTCCAAGAGCGCCCCAAAGTCTTGGTACGGGAGATCTCCATAGAGCTACCAATTTCGCTTGATGGAAGCCTTTAGCTCCGCAAAGAACAATATGGTTGGTGGCTCACATCACTCGCCACGAGCCTAAAGACGAAGTCTTGATGTTCGACGGCATCAGCAGTCTGGCCCCTCCTGCGCACGATGATGAGGAGTGGCGCATCCGAGACGACAAGCAGAGGAATGAGCGGATTGATTGTCTCACTGACGTAGTCAAGACATGGCTGGAGGGCATGAGCAGGTGCATCAACATTCGCTTTTGGGATAGCGGCAAGTTCAGCGATAGAGACAGCACGCTCTTGGGCACGCTGTGCCTCGCATGGGCGGAGGCAAAACTTAACAGGTGGCCTGTGTACCTGACGTGGCAGGAGGACAGAATGGAGGCGGCCTGGATTCCTACTACAAAACACCGCAAGGAGAAGGCGGAGATGGGCATGGACGGCGAATACCACTGGAAGCATGTTCTCTGGCTTCGTGCGCACAAAGCATGGTCGACAAGCTAGCTAAAAACAACGGTGGAGATTAGGGAAGAGAGACCTGGGATTCAAGCGTAGAGTGAATTGCTACAAAAAGGACTTCCAAACTATAACGAATCCCATTCTCACTTCTAGGCTGCACATCGAGGCAGTTTGGCGAAGTGTATAGTAGATGAACCTTTACTGCTTACTAATGGTCTTGAGCTATTTAGCAGATCATTACCAAAACGTATCGAAACGCGCTCGACGATAGATTGTAGCTCCTCTATAAAGTCGTCTTTTCCTTGCTTCTATATCATCTAACTACGCTTTCTCTTCCGACCTTAGCCGTTTAGGCTGATCAAGCTAAGAGGTTAGTGACTATATAACTCTGCCCGCTTAAAATCAATAACTATAAGAGTCCTGCTGATTGTATTGTATAAGATGTTACAAGGCTCTATATCAATATAGAGGACCTATAGCTAGTGAAGTTCGGTATACGCCTTAGTTGCTAGATCTATAGTATATATCTTATCGATTCCATTGATATTGTAACGGGCTGGGCCCTGTTGCCGGCCTCGGACACCCTCGGCTAAGATGCAAGACCCGATGTAGCTACTTCGACGCTGCTGCCAGAACGCGGGGTATATATATATCCATCACCACGATGCAATACTAACGAAGACGCCGTCATCGCGTACATCCTCGCTATCATTATATATATCCTCCCTCTAGATATATAAGGAGGGTACCTAGAGAACTATTCCTTCCTTCTTTCCTCTTTTCTCTTCAAGTTTAGTATACTCGTAGAGTCGTCACCATCTAGTTGCAATATACTCGTTGGGACTATTACATTACACTAAACTTCCTTTCTCCTATCGCTAACTTATAGGAAAGTATTTAGCTCCGTTTAATTAGACGGAGACTTCTGTCCTCGTCGCTGTCGTTAGGGTGATAGGACTTCTTTTAGGTTCTGCAAAAGTGCTAGTCCTCGAGCTAGCTAAGCAAAGAGCGGTCTAAGTGACTACTATAGTTTCTGTAAAAGTGCTAGTCCTCGAGCTAGCTAAGCGAAGAGCGAATTTCCTATAGGAAGGTTGCTATCGAATCCTATATTCCCGATAGTAATACTATAAAA